>VNJR01000949.1:0-11387 GCA_008042585.1 Drosophila punjabiensis
CGCTGTTAAATGGGCAGCACTGGATGCTAATCGCTGTTAAATGGGCAGCACTGGATGCTAATCGCTGTTAAATGGGCAGCACTGGATTCAGTGTGCCCAGATAAACGTTATGGGATTTTTTAGGAATAAGACCATATTTGCACATGGCAACCCTGCTCGCAATATTTACGTTTCCACCGATACTTCTTGTCAGCTGTCACAGCTAAGAAAAAAACAAAAAAACAAAGTTGGAGTACAACAAGAAAACTATATAAAAATTTCCTAGTTTTTTACCGTGCGCTACATTCTATATTAGTTATTATTCCGTATGTTTTTATAATGGCGCCGCCTATGAAGCAGGCTGCTGACCACGCCAGCAGCAACAATAACAACTCCGTGGGCGGAGCAACCGGCGCCGTACCCAAGCAACAGACGCCGCTTCAGGTGAATGGAGCTCCCACAGGCGGAACGGCGTCCAACAGATCCACTCGCTCCCGGCGTCAGCATGAGCACTTGACAGCACTTAAGCACTTAACAGCTGAACGCTGTTAAATGGGCAGCACCGTATGCTAATCGCTGTTAAATGGGCAGCACTGTATGCTGAACGCTGTTAAATGGGCAGCACTGGATGCTAATCGCTGTTAAATGGGCAGCACTGGATGCTAATCGCTGTTAAATGGGCAGCACTGGATTCAGTGTGCCCAGATAAACGTTATGGGATTTTTTAGGAATAAGACCATATTTGCACATGGCAACCCTGCTCGCAATATTTACGTTTCCACCGATACTTCTTGTCAGCTGTCACAGCTAAGAAAAAAACAAAAAAACAAAGTTGGAGTACAACAAGAAAACTATATAAAAATTTCCTAGTTTTTTACCGTGCGCTACATTCTATATTAGTTATTATTCCGTATGTTTTTATAATGGCGCCGCCTATGAAGCAGGCTGCTGACCACGCCAGCAGCAACAATAACAACTCCGTGGGCGGAGCAACCGGCGCCGTACCCAAGCAACAGACGCCGCTTCAGGTGAATGGAGCTCCCACAGGCGGAACGGCGTCCAACAGATCCACTCGCTCCCGGCGTCAGCATGAGCACTTGGGCGAGCCGGACCTGGACTTTGTGGAACCGCTGCAGCGGGAGACGCTGAAGACGCTGAACGTGAGTTATTCCCGCCGTAGAAGAGCACGAAGGCGCCTTCTCTCGATTTATAAATACACTTTGCACTCATCTCGGCCAACAGCGATCGTTGGCCAGTGGTTCAGTAGCGAAAACGAACGCAGCCACAGCGCACATCGAATCTCGATCGGCCTTCTTTATATATATATATCTATCTGAATAGACAGATATATATATATCCCGTGTAGATAGCAGCAAAATTGCCGCCCTTCTGGTGTTGATATTTCTGCTAACCTTTGTTTGCTGTTGCTTCAAGGATTTGCTCCAGCGCGCACGCATCACCAACGGCCAGATCCGAACCCAGGAGGACCAGCTGTCAACGATTAGCTCAAAGGAAACCAGGCCACCGGCCCAGCAGCAGCAGAAGCAGCAGCGCGAGGTCCTGCGTCAATTGGCGGCGGAACACAGTAGCAGCTACGAGTCGGCAGGTGAGCGCCTAGAACTTTCAGAGAAGACGCAAATTCCATTCCGGATTCATTGAGTAATTTCCAATATCCGCACCTGGCCAAGTGTTGCCCGCTGGCCCACACAATCATCGGTGCGCCAGTTCATGTTCTATAAATACGACGCGCACGAAAATAAACGCCCACGAAGACGGTGTCGTCCGCAGTACCCAAGCCCACGCTAGTACTAAACTTGCCTCCTCTCCCTCTCTCTCCTCCTGGCAGAGCAACTGCAGGAGCAGCAGCAGCGCTATCGATTCCCCGTGCGTCCCGTGCAGCGCGTCCAGCATCAGCCATCGGCAACCTCGTCATCCACATCTGTTGCAGCCCCCGCATCCTCATCGTCCCTGCAGCGTCTGCGTCAGTTGACGCCCCCGAATGCTACAGTTGGCGTGGTCATACCTAACGCCACCACCAGCACCAGCAACACAAACGGAAACCTAAACGTTAACGGCAACTATAGCGGTACAGAGGAGCAGCAGTCGTCAACCGCCGGCCTGCAGACACTTGTCCACCGACTTCTCAGTTCGCCCGGCTTGGGCTCTAGAAGCGAAACAGGTCGCTCCCAGGGTGACGTCTTGCGTTCCATGCTGGAATTGGTCGACAATCTAAACAGCAACAGACAACAGTCCAGTTCGAACCGTGTAGAGGTGAGTCCTCTGACCGCGAGGATCATATAAAGGATGTGACTTAACTACCTCTATTTTCCCCTTGCAGGAGATTTACAACATGGTGCACGAGATCAATCCCAGCGCCGAGCAGGACGAGGGCATCGTCAATTCGACCAGCTTGGAGGATGTTGCATTAAGCGAGGTAAGCTGAGCTTCATAATAAACAAACTTTACCCATTTAACCACCGAAACTTTCTTCACAGATGAGCGACAACCGCGCCCAGTCCATTCAGTCCTTGCACAGTGTCTTGGAGACTCCCACACCTGATACGGCGCCCACTTTTGATGAGCTGCAGCAGCGGCTAGAGGCCTCCAACCGGAATATGCAGCACCTGCAGGACGAGCAAGCCAAGTTGCTGCACATTCAAAACCTGGCCAAGTCCCACCTCACCGAGATGGAGCAGCTTCGGCAGCAAGCCAATCAATTGCCCCACACGAGCAACGGCGGAGACGCGCCCAAGTACGAATCGGTGCAGCAGGTTCAGGACGACATGGCAACCCTGGTGGGCCGCATGAAGAATCTCACCGCGTTCATCCACAACCAGAACGAGCTGAGCACAGTGCTGGGCGACGATGGACCCGAGATCCTGGCCGAGCAGCAGGCCTTGCAGGAGAAACTGGAATCTCTGCGCAGCCAGCGGGCGGATATGCGCAATCTCGTTGATGAGCTCAACAGCATCAACCGCGTAGCCAGGGAGACGACCAGACCCATCAAGGAGGAAACTCCCACGCCTCCGGCTAAAACAGCTTCTGCTCCAGCTCCTGCTCAAACTCCAACTCCAACTCCAGCTCCAGCTGCGGCCAAGGAGCGCGTTGTGCCAGTGGAGTACACGCGAAACGTGCCCATCATGCGGCAAGAGGCGGCTAATGCGGCCCAGCGAGCACTTCACGCCCAGAACATGATCAACAAGAAGACGGCCGACATTGAGGCCCTCAAGGCTCAAATGGCCATGCTGAAGGGCATGCTGAACACGGTGACACAGATCGAGGAAAATGTGCCCGCCATGGGTTCGGCCTTGGAGCGGCGGAGCGAAGAGCGCACCAGCGTGGAGCGCGAACTGCCGGCAGAGATTGCCCAGCGCGTGTTCGCCCTGAACGATGTCACCTCTGAACTGCGTGCCGAGGCGGCCAGCCTGCAAAAGGAGCGGGATCGCATCTTGGCCCTCAAGGCGGAGATCGAAAGGCGCAAACAGCAAGCTGCTGCCGCTGTCCAAATGGGCGAGGAAGCCCTGAAGAGGAGCAGTCTCACTCCAACCCCCACGCCCAGGAGGCAACAGCAGATGGCACAGGAGGAGGAGGAGGAAGAGGATGATGATCCATCTGAGGTGGACACTTCACTGCAGGCCACGCCCAGCAAGGAGCAGTTGCGCGACGAGCTGCGTTTGCAGTGCGAGCGCCTTCGCAAGGAGTACGAACAGAAGCAGCGCGAGCTGGAACAGCGTTATGTGGCCAGCAATAATACCACCTCAGAGGCGGACGACGAGGGCAACGATGACACCGACAGCGACAAATACTTTGCCAATGCGCGAACTGCATCCTCGGCCACGCTCAAGCGGGCCGCCTCGGCCAACACAGTAGTGGAACAGCGACGCAGCCAGCCGAGCAGCACACAGCCACCGCCGCCGCCGGCTCCTCCGTCAACACTCAACGAAGACGATCTAAACGTGACCATCGATACCCTGTCCCTGGGCAACGACAGTCTGCCTTCGAGCAGCAGGTCGCAGTATATGCCGCCGCCGATGCCGCCAGTGCCGGGCATGTGGGGTGAGTTCACCTTTTGCTTTTGATCAACTCTGTCTTCTATACTAATTCCCATCCCGCAGCCTCGCACAACGCCGGTAGTGCCTGGCACGGCCAGCAACCGATTTATGGCCAGGCCCCCGCCAACACTGGAACAGAGTTCAAGCCACCGCCGGCAGCTCCACAAGTGGGCTCCACGAACGCCTCTGGATCGAACGCCTCGTCCGATGCCATGCTCCTGCAGCAGTTCATGCAGACGCAGCAGATGCTCATCAACTCGGTGTGCCAGTGCAACCAGACACTGTGGCACCAGCAGCGGGAGATCGACAACCTCAACACTCAAATACACGCAGTAAGCCAGTCCCTACTCCTTAATAACTTCTCCAGCACAGGCTAACTTTTGCGTCGTCCAGCTCCAAGATCGCCTGAGTGTGGTGGCCTGCCAGGATCACGGCTTTGGGCTGCGCTCCGAGTCGGTGCCGCCTCCGAATCTCTCTGTGGGCCCGGGCATCGGCCAGACGCCCAATAACTTGTGCCTGGGCAGCAGCCGTGCCCAGTCGGAGCAGCTCTTTGGGTTCAGCGCCCACCAGAGCGCATTCAGTAACTATCAACGCAGCTGTCACCGCACTGGAGGCGACCCACATCATCATCAGCAGCCGGCGCAGCATCAGACACAGCCGTTTCTGAACAATGCCGCTCCTCCGCCACCACCGACGCACTACAACAACGAGACACCTCTGTCGCCGCCCACCTACCGCTCGAGCCCCGGGCCCATCTTCATGAATCACCACAATAACACGATCCATCAGAACAACGCGAATCTTCGCACTCAAAACCAGTATGCCAACAATTTGCACTCGCTGCCCGAAGGAGCAGGCGGAGCGCCTGGAGGAGGAGTATCCGGAGGAGCTGGTGTCACGCTGAACAACCAGGTGCCGCCCGGTAATCGAGCCAATAACTACTGGGACAACTTCCGCAGGTAAATGTTACGAATTCGGTGATGGGCTTTTAAGGGTTCGGTTATGGAAACGGGTGCGGTAAAAGCAATAAAAATAATATACAACCATTTATCTTGAGTTCATTTTCAATTCTGTGCCTCGGTAAGTGCAACCAAATACGTTGCAAGCTAAATTGTGTTCCATTAACAGAGTTGAAAGTGACTAACCAAGACTAACCCACAGTACTAACAAGGTTAATTGGGAATCTATTAAAATGTTTAAAAAAGAAGCCTATTTTAACTTGAATATTATTCTTAAAAAAGTATATCAGTACAATCAGAGACATTATTTTAAGGTCTAATAATACTCTCATTAAATAAATTTAGAAATGTAAAGCAGTATCTATAAAACCCGCGATAGAAAATATTTCTAAATGAATTAATTTAATTGATTATTATAATTTAAGGAAATGGCATAATTAGTTACTACTTAAAACTACTTTATGGGAGAAATACAAAGGCATAAAGATTAGGGTTTCTTATATCTTCCATACTTCGTTCGACTAACTCCTGCTTGAACCATTTGCTAGCCGCTTGCATTAACCCATTAATATCCGTGTGCTTTTGCAGCCACTCGCGCCAGAATCTTCTCTCGAACAAGAGCAACGAGGAGCTAAACGTGGACCTTCAGCTATATCGCCGGCAGCGGGCGCGTCCCAGCTACTTTCAACCCTCGCAGCTCCTGGGCGCACCGCCGTCCGTGCGCAATGGCTTAATCCACCAGCAGCCACAGCAGCAGCAGCAGCAGCAACAACGCCGCCCGTGCTTTGAGTCGCAACTAATGGCCTTGCATAGCAGCACCAGTGTCACTGGCAGCAATAATCTCAACAACAGCGGCGGCAGTGCCAGGAAGCGTGATTGGCGCGAGGATCCTGGATCACATGCAAATCACGAACACGACGACGAGGACATGGACGATGTGGAGGAGAACCACGACAACGTTATATTTGGAGCTGGTAGACGTCGCAATCGTCGACGTCCCCAGCTTTCTACGTTGCGGGATGAGGAGCCCGAGCAACCCAGTTCCTCTAATCTCAATATGAACGTCAACTACGGCAACAGTCCGCTATATCAGAGGAACAAGGTACCGGCCAAGCCAAGCACCTCGGCGGTTTCGCTAACCCCCCTCCAGCAGCGTCACCTTCGCTTCGACTTTGAGTTGCCGGCTCAGTACATGGAGTTCGAGATACCACAAGTGGCGGCGAGTGCAGACACCACTCCTCTTCTCGGCCAGGAAGCGGCACCCATAGACGAATCCAACGCCATGGAGCAGACCGAGGAGACGGCTTCCGAGGAGCTGAATCGCAATCTGTTGGTCAATGCACTGAAAAACGATAAGTTCACTACCAAGTTCTACGAGTCCATCAAGGAGGATGTCTACCGCCGGCTGGAGACGCTCTTTGAGCAGCAGCAGCAACAGCATCAGTTACAGCAGTCCCAGGAGCCACATAGTCTGCGGAAAGCACTCAATCAAGAAGAGAATGAGCCGCCAGCAGATGCGGATGCAGACGCTGATGCTGATGCGGAGGCCACCGAGAGTCGCAGTGAAACACCGCTGGAGGTGATGCGCCTACAACTGGACAGCGATCGACCAGAAGACGAAAAGACATCGCCGGTAAAGCAGCTGACCGTGGTCATACCTCAGAACGGTCATGACCTAGAGGAGAGCGAGACCAGTCCCTCGGAGGAGCCATCTGCCGCTAGATCCGAGAATCACGAGGTAAGCAAAGGCTGCTATGGCAGACATAGAAGTAATCGACTAACCCCATAGCTATCCCACCTTTGGAGTTATCACTGTGCCAAGCTTAACCAACTGCGTCTTTATTGCCAGCAAATGCTCAATGTGCCGGTGGAACCGGTGGTCTCCGGGTCAAGACTAGATGCATCTGCCACATGCTCCATCGTCGAAGTGACGCCGGATCACGAACTGATCGAGTACATCATCAGGCGCATTCGCAACCAGACGCACAACAACACCGTCATCAATGACTCCCTGCTGGCCGAGGTCTCTAAGCTGACGGCCACTGCTGCTCAGAACTCTGCCGCTAATTCGCCACTAATCTCGCCCAAACGCATTTACGCCAAGATCAAGAAGATGGACATGCCTAGGCAGCGCGATGAGTTCCTGCTCTGGTACCGTTCCTACCTGGAGCAGCTGTTCGTAGTGGAGCAGCCGCATCAGGGCAGCTGCAAGGTCAAGTCAAATGAGTCTCCCGCTCCTGACAGTCCGGCCAAGAAGCAGACAAATAAGCGCGAGCGCGAGCAGTCCCAATCCCAGTCGCAGGACTCAAACAACGATGCCGACCTGGCCGAGGCTGACCAGAAGAACGTCTCAGCATCGGGCAATGGCGACCTGGAGTGCGAGAACAACGAGAACCCAGGCGAGGAGGCGGATGGAGGAGAGGCTGCAGGCGACTCTTCTGGCGGGGAGAAGCCAGACGTTGGTCTGGACTAGACGCAGGATGCGGTCGAGCCTCCACTACACACACATTCCTAATCTCACAATAGATACTTCATCTACTCATTTACAGACCTTAAATCCTTGTTGTCCTTTGTCCTAGTTTCCATATCATTGGCTTTTAGTTTTTATTTTTAACATTAAATTATGTAACAATTATAAATATATATTTACACACCGAAGACGGACGATATGGTCATGCTATTAGATCCCTGAGATAAAGCATCCTAGGATGCTCCTAGCTGGCCCCGCGGGCCGTCATCTGCTCCAGCATGCGGTAGTAGCAGTAGCGACTGTCGTAGTCCAGATCATACCAGAAGTTCACAGCGATGCACTTGTGGCTCTGGCTCACGTGATGGAACCAGTAGTTGGGCAGGTACAGGATGTCTCCGGCATGGACGCGCACTTTCAGCGGCCTGGCTCGCGCGTACTCTGGATATTTGGCCAGGTCGGGTGCCAGCGGATCAATGCTGACCCATTCGGTAAGCTGTACGCCGCCCTCCTCGTCCTTAATGGGTTCAATGTGGAACTGACCGCTCTCCGATGTCCTGTACACGCCTGTGGGATAAATGCGGCGTGGCACACAGCTCAGCTGGTGCGGCGGGATGAGGATAAAGTCCTTGTAGCCGGAGATCACGCAGTACAGGTTCTCGTAGGGATCCTTGTGCATGGAGGTAATGGCTCGCTCATCGCCCAGCCAAAAGTTGATGGCATCGGGTGGCTTGTTGAACGATTGCTGGGCAAAGTCCAGGTCACTGACCCGCAGATCGGCGGCCAGCTCCGGCAGGTCCACACTCAGGTTGGAGTTCTGCTTCTGGATGTAGTGGACGGCGCCAGTGGGATCATCCAGGCGGCGGACCACCTCAGACAGCTTCATTTTTGTCTCTAGCGGCAGGACAAAGTACTCCTGACCCTTCTGGGTGGCCAGGCCATCGGCATAGCCATTGGGTGTTACGGCCACGTCCACGGTTCTATCATCGAGAGCCTGGATCAGGTACTCCGGCGTCCACTTACCGATCGCCGGCCACGAGAGCGCCTGCCGGATGACCACCGGCTGGTTCTTGGCATAGTAGTCGCGGCAGAACTCCACGGCTGTGGGCACCTGGTCCAACTCAGCGACATTGCTCCCAATACACAGCTCCTCGGCCTCCTGGAGCAGTGTGTCCAATGCTTCAGAGTATTCCCGCTGCATGCCAAACAATTCAATTGGGTGACCAGTGTTGGCAGGTAATAACCTTACAAGCTAGATTCTGAGCAAAAGCAAGCCAAAAACAAGAATGGAAGCTTACTGCGGCAAGTCGAAGTTTATATACCCTTGCAGATTGATATTAGAATATAAAACAATTATCCATATGTATAATAATAAGAATAAAACATATAAATGGTAAACCAACAAAGAAATTTCGCTTTTCATGTCCATATTATATTAGTTTTACAAATACAGTTTCCTCTTAGTTTCCCGATCCCGATGTTGTAATATTTAAGAAAATTCTGTTTTAATTTTATAATAATCGGAACTATTATAGAATAAAACAGAGTTTTTCTAAAAATTTTCCTATTGTTCTTATGACAGCTAACCGAAATTCTAAAACAATAAATAATGCCTATTCATGAGAATATGTTGTAAAACAGCAGTTATATTTTTGTTTATTAGTTTCCCGATCGTTCAGCTATATGATATAATCGTCCGATTTTCATAAAATTAAAACCGAAACTCTAAATTATTAAAAAATGTCAGAGTACAAATAAGATATATGGAAAGCCGGCGATATTATAATTATTTTGTATTCATTTCCCGATCGTTCTTATGGCAGCTATATGATATAGCGGTCCGATGCGTAGTGAGAGTATATAGCAGACTAGAAACGGACATTTGGCTAGATCGACTCGGCTGTTGATGCTAATCAAGAATATATATACTTTATAGGGTCCGAGAGAACTACTTTACTGCGCTGCAAACTTTTGATTAAAATTATAAATTATAATTATAATGTGACAAAAGCATACATTATTTTATATTTAACGTTTTAAATTAAATGGATTATTTATTCACCGATTTATTAATTTTCTTTAAGTGAGCATCAAGTAAGCTATTTCCTTTTTCAAAGTTGAAGCGTAAAAAAAAGCTGAGCCCGCATCACTGGCTGTGACATATGGATAAGAAAAGACATGTTGCGCCTGTAAAAAACCAAGGAAATCGACTGGGACTCAATTAAAACGCGAGCCGAAGCACTCCGTGGCGCCTGTGGAACGATGGGCGAGCCAACAGCCAGCGTGGAGCCCGACGAGGAGCAGCCGTTCAACTGCGTGGACGAGGCCAACGCCATCATCAACGATGTGAAGGCGCACGTCGCCGAAATCTGCATCTCCTCGAAGCTGGCCAGCGATGCCACGCAGATCTTCCTCAACATTCGCACCATCGAGAGTGCCACCTGTTGCGTGCAGGTGACCAGTCGCGGCTTCAAGATTGTCTCCTCCCAGTACGATACCATAGACGAGGACAAGCGGATCTCGGCTCTGCTCTGCAATGGAGGAGGGAGCAACACCGACGACGACGACGAGGACGAGGAGGAGATCTTCGAGACACCCTATGCACTGCTGGACAAGATTAGCCCCCGCTACGTGGAGTCCTTCGGCAACCAGCTGTGCCAGCAACTCAGACAGCTGCAACAGATGCGGACCGAGTTTCACGAGGAAGACGAGGAAGAGGAGGAGGAGGAGGAGGAGTGACTCCAGCTCCAGTTCCAGCTCCTGCCTGAGGCTGTATACTCTTTAGACGGAAGATTTTAATGTTAGTTTAATTGAATGTTTACTCGTAATGTGCATTCTCTGGAGCATAAGCTCTGCCTTCCTACTTATTTATGTGTGTGTTGTGTGTGTGAGTGTGTGTTCGCCGCAAAAGTATTCCCGGATGAGTTGGTCATGCCTCATCGCCTCATCCCACGCCACACCCTGTCCTATCCTCTCCTCTGCTTGCTTAGCAACCGAAAACCGCTCCAGATCCGCTCTAGACCTTAAGGCGTTTCAAGAATAAAGATTGTGATTGCAACTCCAGATCGGTTAGTTTGCGAACGGTGGGCACCAGCTGCTCCACATGGTCCTCGTAGCCGGTTCCCATGCTGAGGTTCTTCTGGCCGTACACCACCTTGCCGTCAAAGTCGTTGACGGGCACATCCATGGCGCTGTCCACCTGCTGGATGGTGATGTTCAGGTGGTCCTCCACCTCGGCCAGCAAGTTCGGCTCGTTGTACCAGATGCAGCAGCCGCGGACGCTGGTCAGGTTTGTGTTGTTGCAGTTACGGCCGCGAGTCTTGCACCACTCGCCGTGATACCACACCTTCTCCGGCACCGTGGACACCAGGCTGATTGCCAAACCCATGCGCTCGGCCCGACCCACGCGTCCAATGCGATGCACATAGTTAGCTTTGTCGTCGGGCATCGTCACGTTGATCACTGGGAAGTGGAACAGTTCTTAATGAATTCTATTTAAATAAATTAAGAACTTACTGAAAGGCAAACCGGTGATGTCCAGACCGCGAGCCGCCACATCCGTGCAGATTAGGAACTTGACCTGCTGACGCTTGAACATCTCCAGGTTCTGTTTGCGCTCCTGTGGCTTCCGGTCGCCGTGCAGGCAGACGCATGAGTAGCGCTGGCCGCCACGCTGCCGGAAATACCTCTCCAGGTTATCGCAGTCCTGCTTGGTGCGGCAAAAGATGAGGGCACGGTCCATCTTGTGCTTGTCTATGGCGTGGATGCAGTACTCTCCCTTTAGTAGTTTAACCGCCTGGGAATACGTCTCATCTGAGGGATTATTGGGATGGACGTTGTCGCGGTCGTGAATGCCATCGGTGGGGATGCTTTGGCGCAGAGACTGCCAGCGGGTATCCGCCTTCGGATCAACCAGGCACACCACGTGGT
>VNJR01000952.1:0-14251 GCA_008042585.1 Drosophila punjabiensis
GCAAAGTCCACTGATTTTTTAATAATGAATGGTGATAGTTTTTCAAACGAGCCGTTGTCCTTCCTTTTAATTACAATAAATTTTGGTTCGCCTAATTGGGAATGGTATGATTTTGCGGTAGTTTTGTAAATGTCTGGTGGGTCTGTCATGATTGTTGGTAAAGGGCTTGAGCCCGGATTAGGGGTTTTCGTGTATTTGGTGTTGTTGTGTTTTTTTATTTTCTCTTTGTGGTTGAAATTTGTTTGTGCAAGATTTTGATGATAACGTTTTTGGTTTGCGCGAGGCTAGGCTTGACTCTGTTGTGGCACGACTTATCTCTTCGGAGGTTGAAGTTGTACTGAGATTAAATAGATAATATAGAACCTACTTAAGCTTATTCTACAATTGTTAGGAACTTTTCCATGCTATACGTTTATTATTTTTGCATTCAATAAAATTTGTGACTTGTGATTATGGTATGCAAAGCGTTGTGCAAAACTATCGATAGTGCAGGGCTATCGATGGTGTCGATAGTTCTTCATCTCTATGCTGAGTGTGATGGTTTAATAAGGTCTTGTTCCAATAGCTCGTTTATCTGTTCATGTATAGTCTTTTGCATGGCTGGTTTTTTTGGGTTATATAACGGTTGGTCATGACTCGTGTAGATTCTATGCTTTGCTATATGACTTGTTCCTTTTATCCTGTTTGTTTGTAGGGGGCGGCTTCCTTTAGAAGTAGTCCTGATGCGGGTAGAAATTTGTGGTAGAACGCTGTCAAAAAAAACCCAAGTAGAAATAAGGCACGGGGGTGTCGGGGAACAACTTCAGTATATGACCGCTTTATTACAATTCAAGTTTCGAACTAATCTTAAAACTAAGCTTACAGACTAGAAACGAGCTCCCGCCTGCATAATTCCATTGCACAGCGAGAGCGGCCGACAGACGCAGATCGAGAGTGAGCCGTCCCGAAGTTCGCCTAGCGACGAGGGGATCGGCTCGTAGAAGGGAGCTGCGGGGGAACCGAAGCTTCTGACCTGAACATTGTTCATTATGGTTAGCTCTCAATAAAGGAATTCGTTTATTTCTGTATCTGTCGGCTCGCTTCCGGTGTTCCTCCTGTTTGCTTATCTTTGTGTTGATCTGCGCGGTCAGGCCTCCACATTGTTGTGACATGTTCCATTGTGTCAGAAAATACATCCCCATTAATAGCGCTACTTCCGCTTTCTTCTCTCCCAGCTCTAACTCTAGCCGCAGTTCTTCCATGGCCACTTTATTATTTTGTCTGTAGGTTGTATTTCACCATATTTCTGGAGTCGGTCTGCCAGCTTCTTGATTACACAACTTCTTGTCGCCCCTGTATCAAGTATCTCGTGTACTTGTTAATCCGCTTAAGGGCAATTATCCTTCGGCCGTCGAATTTAATCATTGTCCTTTGTGGTTGTTTCACGCCGGCCCTGGGTATTCCACCTGCCTTCCTCCGCCTCTTGCCCTTCCCTCCAATCTTCTGCAGCAGTGGATCGTGCGTAAGTTGTCCCGAACATATCCAGCAGAATAATCTTTGGGGTTCCGCATTGATATGCCTGATGTACCGGACCCTTCCAACGTTGGGAGAGGTTGTTTGTGTTGAATGCTCCCACCATTCCGATTGGCTAGATTTGTGTGTGTTGTGGTTGCAGTGCTTAGAACTTTTCAGACAGCCTTAGATACTACGAGCCCCGACCACTATTAATTCGTACGACAAGCTTATTTACTCGTATTTAATGTTTAGAAAACGATATTGTCAATAATAAGGAGCATCTCTCATGAAATTTTGTTAACAGAATGATCATCTTATTCTATTAACATTAAAGAAAAAAAAATATCTTGTATTTCAACAACAACAACAACAATATTCATTTCTTAAAAAGTTTCGCTTCACTGATAGGAACATTTTGACCACAATTAATTCATACGGTGAGTTTAATATTTATTTTTTGATAATATTAATATTGGGTTACATCGCCCTTGGCTTATACGACACTTTTACAACGTTTTGGCATTGATTTTAATCAATTTTGGCATTGCTCCGTTGAAATAAGTCACAAACCTCTTGTAGTTTAGATTTTAGGTCAGATAGAGTTCTTTGAGGATCATTTTTTAGTTTTCCTTTAAATTTTCCCCATATATTGTCGATAGAGTTTAGGGCCGGACTATTTGATGGACCTCACTGCAGCCATGATTTGGTTCGTTTGAGTTTTGTTACGAATGACTCTTCGCATCAACGACACTAACATCAAATCTAGCTTCATCGCTAAATATGATAGTGTTCCGTTGCCTTTGAGTCCATGACATCCGTTCCCGAGACCATTGTAAACGCTTCTTCTTTTACTGGTCTAAAGTAAGTAGTTAATATATATACATAGATATACATAGTGTATCACTATACATATCTTATAAAACTTATATCCGATTTTAAGCAACTTACGCTTAACAGCTTTTCCTTTTTGATCAGACCATTCAGATGCTATATTTCTTAAATTTTGGCGACTGTCAGCCTTCGCAATTGTCGCCAGGGATCTTTTTTCACTTGCTGGTATTGCCGATTTTCGGCCTCTATTCGCGATATTATTTTTAATTCTGCCATTTGTCTTAATTTCTTTTTTTTGTATGCCTTAAACGGACGACTTAGCCAGATATAATTGCTTGGCTATTTCACCGAAGTTTTTCCATTTTTAGATCAATTCAAAGCCAAACTTCTTATTTCTTTACAAATCCGCATTTCTTGCATTCTGTATTTGATCAGACCATTCAGATGCTATATTTCTTAAATTTTGGCGACTATCAGCCTTCGCAATTGTCGCCAGGGATCTTTTTTCACTTGCTGTTATTGCCGATTTTCGGCATCTATTCGCGATATTACTTTTAATTCTGCCATTTGTCTTAATTTTTTTTTTTAAATGCCTTGAACACAAGACTTAGCCAGATATAATTGCTTGGCTATTTCACCGAAGTTTTTCCATTTTTAGATCAATTCAATGCCAAACTTCTTATTTCTTTACAAATCCGCATTCCTTGCATTCTGCATTGTCAAATGGTTTCCAGAAGACGACTATATAGTGATTTGTTGATCTTCTATTATATAGTGATCAAATTGTTCCTATCAGTTAAGCGAAACTTTTCTAGGAATTAATATTATTATTGTTGTTATTTAAATAGAATACATTTTTTGTTTTTATTTTAATGTTAAGAGAATAAAATTATCGTTCTGGCAAAAATAATTTTCATGTGGGATGTTCCTTATTATTGACAATATCGGTTGCTTAACATTATATACGAGTATATAAGCTTGCCGTAGTAATAAATAGTTGTCGGGGCTCGTACTTCAATGTACTTCAATTGTACTCGCTTCTCTTTGCGTAGTATTTGAACCCTGTCGTGATGTTTCTGTAGGTTAATTCTAAAGTCCATCCGCCCCTCTCAGTATGACAACTGCTGCCGCGGTTATATGGTCGAGCCCTATATCGTATGCTGCCGCCATTTTCTTATGTTTGGGCAAAAACTCTAGTGCGTCTCCTGTTCCGTCGAATTCTTCGTTCGTATGGTGTTTAAGGCTGATGTGCTGTAAAGGTATGTGTCGCCATGTAAAGACTTCCAGTTCACCCAATGATTACTCCGTTTTGATTATTGGTAATAGTTCATATGATTTTTATTTTTGCAATCTTGGAGCAGCCGTTATTGCCGCTCCTAGCTCATAGAAGTTTCTGACTTTATCAATACATCTTAAAAGCTAAGGAAGTCTAAGTCTCGTAGCTGCGCTGCCGACAGCGGCAGCGGAGAGACGGATATATATATTCTTAAATACATAGCTATGCTCGCTTAGGCTGGAACGCGGAGGTATATCCACATACACGAGGTCCGCTCGTTTTGCATTTATGCTGACACTTTATGTGTGCGACCAATGTATGGTGATCGGCTTATATTTTCGGTTTATGACCGGGAATTTAAATTATGTAAACACTGCAACAATGTGTTACAGTGTGTACTTCTTGGTACAGTGGGTATTCAATATATATGTATACTACAATGCGCTTTCCTGTTCTGCTTCTGTTACCATCTTGTTTGTGTTCCCTTCTTGGCCCTTGTTAACTAATTCGTTCTCGAGTTTCTTTATGTCTTGTTTTCGTTCCTTTTTTTATATCCGGTGACATTGCGGTTTTGACTTCTGAACTTATACTTGGTGTGGGGTTCGGTGACACGCTTCTTGCGTATTGCAGCCTTAATTCCTTGAGCCAATTTGTTTTTCATCGACGTGGTCTCCGTTCTTGATGAACCCTGTTAATTGGCGTCGGAGATCTTGTGAAGTAGTTCTAAGGCTGGGGTGAAGCTCTGTCGCGCCATGATCTCTATACAGAAAATTTATTAAGACAGAAAAAGGGTTCTTCGATGAAACGGTCAGCTGACGTAAAATGGAGGGTGTCAGCCACCGGGTTGTCTGGTAGAAAGGCCTTTGTTTAGTATTGACGTCACCATATGTCGCGTTCCACATCGCCAGCACTTGCTGTCGAGTCCGAATCAAACACCCAGATATGTTGTACAAGAGTAAAACTTGATCACGTGTTATTTTTAAAAATGCAGTATTTTCATGGCTTATTTTATTGCATTTCGATTTGACTTTATTTATTTTTTGTTTTTCAGTTTATATTCTTATGATTTTTATCGCTTCGAAGTATCTTTTCTCTATTCGTTTTGACTTTTTCATTCGTGGTTATTTTCAACTAATTTTGAAAGTTTCATTTTAATTACCCTAATACCGTTGGATAAAATTTTAGTTTTATCCCGCGGAAATATTTTTAGAGACGATCAAACCTACTCCAAGGTGCTACCGCATCGAGGCCAACCGGAGTGTCGCCGGAGTCGCTAGCCACTCGTAACGGTTTCACTTGGTCTAAACTCACCCGACTCGCTCGAACGGTTGGTGCTTCGCCACTGGCCTTGGCTTTCTGGTTCTGCTGGTCGTCAGCCGTCGCTCGGCTGTGTATAAAATCCTCCTCCTCGCCTTCGGGTGGGGCGGGTCTACATTGGTCCTTCCTTAGGGCCGGTCTGGCAGGTGTCGGACGACTACCCGGGCTCGTTGAGCGCTTTACTTACCGTCGCACTTAAATTTTGTTGGGTTTTTCTTTTCTTTTTTCGCACTCTTTTTCTGTCTGCGTCACTCGACCTCTGCTCAGAGACAACCCTCAACTTCCCTTTGGGAAACTTCTCAAAATTCAGTTTCCGAGACTTCTAGAAGTATCTGGCACCGCTTTCTCTCACTCTTTCTTTAGGGCGCGTGCCAATTACATAGCGTGCTCTCTCTCACAAACTTCGTTTGATCATGTGACCGCTGCTCGTGGTGAGTTTCTTTGGTACGCCTGTGTGTGTGTGTCCGCGTGTGTTGAGCGTTCAGGCTAGCGATGGGAGTTCGAGACGGCTTAAGTTAAATATCGTATGTGGCTTTTGGAGCCTTGAATTTATTTATTACTAACTTAATACAACCTTAATACCTAATAAATTGAGGAATATGGCACAAGTGCTATTTACAAAATATATACATTATTTATTTGTGGGGAGCCGGGTGGTTCTTCACAAACTTTTAAAAATATAATTTATATGATCATAGGGAATCAACAAAAATACTTAAGTTAGCAAAATGCCGACAGATGGTGTTTTAACAAAGGATTATATGATAAGTGTCTTCAGGCACTTTTAAGTTCTAGACGGATATACCAAAAGTTAAATAAAGCTATATACGCAACGATTGGGATTTCACGCTACCCTAGTTAATTAAACTTTTAGAGACAATCAAGACTATTAAGACTATTGATATTAGGCAAAGTACCGAGAAAGCAACGGCAGCCATTCCTGGCGAAGTGAATGTCTTCCCCATAGACACGGACGACCCGAACAAGATGGAAAGGATGGAAGGAAATAAAGAAACTTTTACTGAAATTTTCTCTAGCGTTCCACTCTTAGACCGCTTCGGAATGTCTCTTAGCAACCCCACCTGAACCAAATCCTGGTCAGCTCTAAGCTATCTCAAAAACAACAGATTGTGAAATAGTTTGGTGTTTCTTAAGCCTTGAACAGTTGTTTTGTTTGTTGATTCTTAAACCTTGAACAGTGCCAGAGCATGTAGTCTTTACTACTTTAAATACCAAGTTCTTTCGGAAGTATTAGCGTTAATGCGTGGTTTTTTTGTTTATCTGTGTAAGGGAGTATTTTAATGAAAAGGCAAAGAGATGACTTGTGATCATTAGGATATATGCCATTAAATTAATAAGCGCAGCAGACCAATAAAAAGATTAGCACGTGCTCTACATTGTTTTATTTCAATAAAAAGTATTATTTTTGGATAAAAGTATAAAAGGTTTTTAGTGTTCAGATCGCTGGCCATTACATACTAGGCTTAGAGGTTTATAGGTCCTAGAGAGTGCTATTTTCTATTAATTTTTCTTTGTTTTTTATGCAACATTTTATAAAGATTTGGGTGTCCAGTTCAACCAAAGTTGAGTACTGCCGATTATAATCACAATTAATACTGCCTATAAGTATGATGAAGAATATCGAAGCAATTTCAATTTTTATATTACTTTTCTTTTAATTTAATGATTGCTTTAATAGAAGTTATAAGGTCTTTCAATTTTTATCAAATTAAAATTTAGTTTTTTGAGGTTGTCTATTATTAATAAACAACATTTTATTAAAAATAGGTATCATGGATACGTCATAGAGATCTGCACCTGTTGACAGTATCTGAAAGCACATACACGTCGGATCAAAGATTTACTTCCATTTACAACAAACAGACTGGTGATTGGTCACTACAGGTAAGAAAATTTCAGCTTGGTTTGGTTTAAATGAGATAGGATAAGGTAGAATGTAGGTATTGACTACTCGTGTATTTTCATTTAATTTTATTTTCTACAATATCTTAATTCGATTAAGGTTACATTATATTTATTGCACTTATCAAAATCGAAGCAATTTGTATTCTTATTAAGTAAAAATAATTCAGTTGTTATATTTTATCATTACTTCAGTTATTTAGTTTCATTTTTTATTTTTATAAGTTTATTTTTACAGTTTTTAATAAATTACATTTATTTTTTATTCATATTGTCTTTTATTTTTTCGTTAAATTTTCTTGAATCAAATCTTGAAACTGATTGGCACTCGTAATGGTTTTTTTACATATTTGTTGGTCGTTTCATTGACCAATAGCGTAGAATAGATATAGATATATTGGTTCTTTAATTATTATAATTTTATGAAAGTAAGCAAGAGTCCTATAAGTAAATCATGAAGCCAGGTTAAAGTCAAGAATTTTAATTGTCAAGTGGGGAACATGGTCAAGACGTCTATGATTACGCACATATCTTGTATTGAATTAAGGCTTACTGATAAATTATGCAATTCACAATGTCCAAACACCTCTATTCTATAAAAAAGCGTTGAAATAAGTGGGTCCGTGCTACAAATATCTTTATTTTTTGCGGAAGAATCGATTTGGGAGATCAGAGTTGTCGCAACAGACTATATGTTCGACCAGTATGCACTGGCGGCATATTTTATTAAAAAAATTATTTATGACCAGATTTTGCAAGTTTCTTGCTTCTTGGAAATGACTAAACATTTTGATGTATTTGGATTAATACTTAATGCATTAATAAAAAATAATAAGACTGCTGAAATAATTTGTCACATCATCCGCATACAAAGGACACAGTCAGACAACACACTTGGACAATCATTTACATACAAAAAGAACAACAGAGAAAGTACTGATGCCTGAGGTACTCCCCGAGATAGCATGCTACAGATAGACATGCAAAAATATCCGTTATTGCACTTAAAGGACTTCTTTTCTTCCTGAACCCAGAATGTTTTTGAGCCAGCAGGGAGATATCTTCAAGATACATCAGCATCAGCTGCGCCATTAAATGTGCAAGCACCTTAGCAAGGAGAATTAAGACTGAAATAGGGCCGTATTCCTTGTTTGGCTTTACGATTGGAATATCTTTTGCCTTCTTCCAGGTTGTGCATAGTATTGAAAATACATATTTGGGACTAACATTATCTAAATTTTCTGCATTTGATTTAACCTTCAGGATTTCATTTAGAGCATCACATTGATCGACACACATAAAGCTAAAACTATTATCACACTTAGATACATTTTTCAAATCTTGATTAGAATTTACTTCAAGTACATCGATTTGCAAAAATGATCGCAGAGTTTCTAGCCATAAAATTTGTTATTGTTTTTTTTTTTTTGCCTGCACTTTCCTATTTCCAATTTGTTGAAGTTTATTCAAGTTTTTGTTTTTTTTTTCGAGTGACGTTCACAAACTTTTGCTTGAAGTTTTAACATTTGGCAGCCATTATATGTTTTATAGCTTTGTATCTTTATTTTCTATATAATGTACATAGATATTCGGGCTTATATCACTAAGACTCGGTTACAGCTACCGATCGTGCAACCACCTACGGTATCAAGCATTGTTTGGGACAGACCATTTACATTGCGCAAACTCAGTGCTACAAAAGACATTTAACATTAAGCAATAACATATATTGTGAAAAAAAAAATTTGAAAAATAACCTAACTCATACAATAACATTAAAAGTACAAAAGTAAATACAAGAAGAATTGTATTGGGGGTTGGGAACAGCGGGAATGACAGAGGAGCCTCAATATCACAAAACATATTAAGCTTTTCTATGTGCTCTATGCATTGCGCATTGTAGTTCCATTTGCAACAAAGATAAACAAGCCCGCGTCGGGTAAATACTGCTGTCAAAATCTTGTGCTTCTTTAATGGCGTTGCTTCATTGAAAATGATGTAATTTTCTCTTAACAACTGTTCAGAAACATAGATCGGAGTATCGGACTCGTAAGTCCGGACTGAAAGTAGGCGCGATAGAAAATTGAAAATAGAGCTGACCTCACAAGTCAGCACTTTCCACGTCACCACGGATTAGGTTGTAAATAAAGGTAATGTCTAGAATAGTTATACGATTCGCTGATGAATGTAAGTTAATTAGAAAAAATCTACTAGAATATGACGGCAATCTACGGTCAGCATCCCAGCTTAAACCACGAAGAGCGAAAATTAAAAACTTCTTTTGAACAGATTCGATGCGATTAGTATGGAATCCATACTGAGGACTCCAAACGTAAGATCCATATTCTAGGATAGGACAGCATAACTTCCGATTAAGAAATCAAAAAGTGTGTGTTCAAATAAATGCAAAAGCCACAGTGAAACATTTACTTCCGAATTCCTCTTCGTTTACTGTGTTCCACCGCTTGCATTTATTTACCCGTATCCACATACACATATCCAATACAGTCCACTCCACAATTCTACAATCGCTGTCAACATTTGGCTTAAAAATATATTTAAATATTTTCTCCAAGCCTACAAAATTGCATAAATAAATATAGTTCCTAAATCCAAGTGTGTATAATTAAATACCAAAGCCACAGAGAATATTCGCATTTCGAAAAGTTCCCAATTCTTTTTCGTTCACTGTATTCCGCTTGCATTTATTTACCCTTTCATACATACATACAGTCTACTCCACTGATCTACAATCACAATAATTACAATAAATAATTTACTTCCAAATTTGTTTTTTTTTTTTTTTGTTTTTCCTTAATACATATATTTTCAATATAATATACAAACACAAAACATAAATCTAAAATATATTACAAATAGAGTCCACAGCTCATATAAATAAATATATTCCCACAACCCACGGCACAGAACCGCCGACTTAATTTGTATATTTATTTATTTTTTCTCCCTTGCTCTATCCTGAGCAAATACATACACACATAATCGTCTGCAAGTCGACGCTCCGATTTCGGCAATTTTTCCTCCTCCGTTATCTACGCTATTCTGCATTGGCATACGGGTAATGCACAGAGTCACACGCACGCCTTATCTATAAAAACAGTACCGCAGAAAATACAGCAGCGGTCAACTGAATAAGTCCAGGCATATAAAATAATTTTTAAATTATTTTTAATAAAAGTCCAACAAATTCCAACTAACTAATTCAGTTAGAATTTTCAGTGCGCATCCATATCCGCATTAGTGTGACCGTATCTGTTTTCCTGCTCAGTGGATATTATAGCGTTAAAGTCGAACCTTCCGCAAATAAGCAGTAAAAATTAACTAATAAAAATTCTGCGCGTCTATATTACGATTCCAGTTGGTTCCTAAATTCCAATTTCAACATCGACACAAATAATTCGACATATAATTTTAATAATTTTAAATTTATAAAGTCAATTTACGAAAAATATATTAGAATAACTTCCTCTATTTTAAATAAATTTACTTTGACCTGTGACCGCCTCAGTCACTTCGAGTCCAAATTCTGCAATCCAGCAGAACCATGTCCTTCTCAGTATACCTGTAAGGTTCATCTTGACCAAGTCCGAGCGCTATGGGATAAGGTCGAGAAAGAGTACGAAGCTTGTTCAGAGCTTATTTCAGTTGGTTTTGAGGGCCCGGCGGACACCTTGCCTACTCTTCAGGCAAAATACGACTATTCATATTTTATTTATGAAAGGTGCTCCGCCCAACTAATGGAACAGATCGAAACGATCTCTGCAGCTCCGGTCCAAACTATTCCGCCCGAAAATTCCGTTCCGTCTGGCTGTCGGCTTCCTCCGTGCGATACGGAAGTTTTCTCTGGAGATTATCTTCGCTGGCCGACTTTCCGAGATCTTTTCACAGCAGTCTATATAGACAATCCTGCTTTGACACCTGTTGAAAAGCTATTCTTTCTAAATGCCAAGACAAGTGGTAAAGCTAATTCCATAGTTTCCAATTCGCCACTCACCAACGATGGTTTCTGCTCAGCCTGGAGAAACTTAACAGAGCGTTTCGAAAATAAGCGGTCGTTGGTGAACGGCCATCTGAAAAAGTTACTCAACATGCAGTCCGCCGTACATGAATCTTCGGCAGCTCTTAAGGAGCTGCAAACTACTATTCAAAATTGCCTTACAGCTCTAAATATATCCGGCTTGTCTACTGAGAATTGGGATTGTCTCCTGGTCTATTTGTGCTCCACGAAGCTTCCAAAACTGACGCTCTCATTATGGGAGCAATCCATTCCAAATAAGACCGAAATTCCTACGTGGTTAAATCTTGATTCCTTTTTTACTAAGCGCCATAGAACTCTAGAGAATATCGATTCTATTCAGCCTCCTACGTTACGCCTCAGTCCGTCCAAACACGTAAAATCCATCGTGGCACCGCGAGTACTAAAATCCTTTAGTACGCGGATTGTTCCCTTGTAATTTGTGTTCAGCAGAAAATCATCCAGTGCGTATATGTCCACGCTTCCTCCAGATGACGATAGAAAATCGTATCGCGTATATCAAAAAAAGAAGGTTGTGCTTAAATTGCTTTGCAAGCGGTCATCTACTCTGTAATTGCACAAGCGCCCACAGCTGTTCCACTTGCTACGGTCAGCATCACACTTTGTTGCATTCAAGCAACTCTTCCTCCAGTGTTCCGATTCCTCTTGATGCCACAACGCAAAGTTCTCCACCTATCCAAAGGATTTCCTCGTTCTCCACGCGAGTGACCACTGAACCCAATTCCTCGAATTATTGGGTTCCGTATGACAACATAAAAAGCAGACGTTCCCGAGGTATTTTATCCTACCCATGCCGAGTCTGCCAAGGGAACCATCCTCTTCGGAAGTGCCACCGTTTCCTTAGGCTTAGCGCTGAGAAACGGCTGCAGGCAGTCATCGAAAAAAAATACTGCGTCAATTGCCTGGCCCACCACCATTCCCAAGGATCGTGCCGCAGTGACGAGCGATGCCATAAGTGTGGACAGGATCACCACACTCATCCCCATATCCACAAGCGCTCAGCGTTATCCTACGCTTTCCAGAGCTAAGACCTACTGATATTTTTGCTGCGCATCCTCGCAAGGGGGGGGGAGAATGTTCATGCCAAAAGGCGCTTATTTTCGAGAGGCAGTGTGACTCCCCTTGCAGCCTCACAATGTCCCGTTGTTCTCTCTCCCTCTCTCTCCGATGAGCTTCCAATCCGCTCCCCGATGATATTTTTAAGTCTATTTGTACTTAGTACCAATTTCTTCTTCGTTCAATAAACATCCAAGACGCACGTCGCGCAAAACCCCGAACAAGTCCTACGTGTTTTTATTATCGAGTGTAACCCCTCAGGTTAAAGCCGCCCCCCTCCAAACACTTTGGAAATCTCTTTTGTCTGCATACTCCTTAAAGCTTTATGTGGATACTTATATACATATATGTCTTAAGATACATAATCTTATTCTTTGGAAATCTCTTTTGTCTGCATACTCCTTAAAGCTTTATGCGAATTCTTAAATAAATATACAGTGACGCACTAAAGTGTTGGCACACTCGTAAATTTGAACCTTTGTAGCGCTGAACGATGCTCCGGATCGAAAATCGGCTAAGTTCCATAATTTTGGCAATCTCTCCATACGATTTACCTTCATTGTGCAGGTGATGGAAAATTTTTCTTTGCGCTACGTTGGTTTCCTTGCGCTTGTTCTTCATTTTCATGAAACTTTGGCAATTAGTAAATAATTGAAAGCAAATGTAACTTTTTTTTGCAAACTTTGTGACGCCATGTGTTTTTAAGAAGTGCCGTTATAATTTTCATAAATTAGTATGACCAGATAGGCCTTTAGATAAGAATAAATCAAATATATTATGTGACTGTGCCATGACTTTTGTGTCACGACAAATGGTCTTTTTATTTTAAAGCTTAAATATTTTTAAATGTATGAAACGAAATAACTAAAAAATATTGTCATTGCTTAAACAAATGTTTGATTTATATATATTAAAAAGAATTGATTCATTAAAATCATATATATGCCAGGTAATAACGCTTAAAGTTCAGCTTTACAACTGTGCCAACACTTTAGTGCGTCACTGTATGTCCTCTTATTGGTCAAAGATTTTAATGTATAGCGATCCCCTTCCAGCAACTCCATTACCATGAATGGTCCTTAAATCATTTGCTCTAATTTCGTTTGTTTCTTTTCCTCATTTGTGAGTAAAACATATAAGCCAACTTTTAAATTTTGGACTTGTTCCTATCCTTGTTATACAACGCGTTCTTTTTAATATTTTTTTTTTGGCCATACTTCTTAAAAAATGTACATAAACTAGATTATTTTCTTTGCATATACATACCAAACCAAACATACTTTTTAACAAACTCATAATGCGTTCAACCTGTCCATTTGCCGGACTAGCCCAGTAGCTACAATAAAGGTATTTTACCCTTTGACTTTATAGTTCAATTAGGAAATTCATGCATACTATGGGTTTCTCCTCAGTGTACTTAACATCGGGTATCTATTCCCGATTTCTGTACACAAACAAAAACCACATGTTTAACTCTCTACCTAAAAAACATCCTTGAATACATGAATATAGAATTTAAAATAGATTTTCCCCTCGCTGGAGAGAGAGAGAGAAATTGAGAGAAAGTAAAGGGATTGTAGCAGAGATTTTCTCCGATACAGTTAAAGGGGGTAAATATATACAAAATCGTTATTTATAATTAAATAAAATATAGTTTATAAGTATGTATAAATATTTTGCAATTGAACCATTCGAAATTTAAAAATTTATTTAAATAGTATTTTTATGCAAATGAAACATTAAAATTATTAAAATAACAATTTACAATTCAACAACAAATATTATAAAGACTGATTAACTTAGAATGCTAATAGTGGTTTAAATGTTGGCCCAATGTCTTTTTTTATTTTTGTAAATGCATAGGAAAACTGCAGCCATATCCAAAAAATATTTTAATCCTGAAGCCCACTTTTTTCTACCGGAGACATACTTTACGTTACACGATCTTTTACATTGTTTTACTTTTTTTCCAAAAAATATTTGAATCCTAATGCACACTTTTTTCTACCGGAGACATACTTTACGTTACACGATCTTTTACATTGTTTTACTTTTTTCCAAAAAATATTTGAATCCTGATGCACACTTTTTACTACCGGAGACATACTTTACATTACACGATCTTTTACATTATTTTACATTTTTTTTCCGCAAGAGGGCGAGAATCCCGAGAGAGGCCTATACAGAAGATTATTCAGAAGATTATTCAGTTATGTAATTTCTTATCCAAGAAACACTCCAAAAAACTTGACTCTTAGATGACGCTTTGCGAGCTTAACATCGCGAACGAAGACTCA
>VNJR01000955.1:0-30780 GCA_008042585.1 Drosophila punjabiensis
ATTCATTTACAGTGAATAACCAAAATGTGTTATGACACAGCTACTAAGCTGTGCTGTTATCTTCAAAGATGGGTTTTACAACATTTTAAATAAGAAATTATTATTTGATTATTATTTTAAAATTGACGTTTATGCCAAATCAGGTGGTTAATTAATACATTGTTTTAATATGTTTAATACGCCTAAATAATATGCTTAATTTTAACCCAACTTACAATTATATATTATATATTCTCAAACTAAGACATTAATTGTAAACTTCCAAAAAGTGTTAAAAACTAAGTTATTGCAAATGTTTCGCTTAAATACATTTTTTTGTACCGATTAAATTTAAAGAACAAAAGTTAGATGCCTGAAGAAAACTATACTCAGAGCTCGGTCTAGTCGGAGGGGGAAAAATATCATGCCGCACCCTTTTCTTCTTATTATATACTTAATTTATTTATATTTTAAGTTCGTTATTTTATATTTAAGTCAGTTTAGATTATGTGAAGTCATAAGTAATGTGATTATTATTATTACCATTTATATTAAAATCAGATATAAATTAAAACATAACATATTAGCTTTTATTACTATTGTTGAACTTTAAGGTGGTTAAGGTTTAAATTTAAAAGACGGATTGCGCAGGGCAACCCGAACCCATATGACAATGCGGGCGATAACACTTGATTCAGCCTTATCAGGTGACACTCAGCCTACTGGTAATCCACTATAAGGCGTCACCCAGCTCTTACTCACTTTTTGCGAGCAGCGCAACGGACCACATCTAGGTAAGTCTCCGATTGCTTACTAACAGATAGCAGCTAGCCGACTCTTATAGGAAAATATATAATTTCTGCCACAAGCCCCGATCACGGCAAGCAACTCCAAAATCGAGTCGTTACAGTTGCAGACAACGTTGGGTGAGCAGCATAAAAAATAATCATATTTGGAATGGAACCGAAGCAACTTGCGAAAATTATGCCTTCTCTGTCAGCAATACTGGCAAAATTCTTTTATATAACAATTTCTCAATGCCATCTTTCTTAAAACATGACCTAATCTACATTACAAAAATACATGACAACAATATGCCATAGAGACTTTGGAAAGATTGACTTTGAACTTCTAGGCCATTACCTGGTTACTTATGGCTAAAACTATATTAAGTTTGTAACGAACGTAAAAACCCCAACTTGTCTATCAAGCATCATCTTTTTGAAGCCAGAGGTAATTCGTGGTTTCTTATAGACGATGGGAAGATAAGAAATGACAGATTAATATGTAGAATCAAAGAGTATAGAACTATAGAGAGAGGAAATTTCATACAAAAGAAATGTATCGTATGCCGGGCAGTAAAACCCGCATTTTGACTGTGGAAGCTGCTATGCTCGATTCTACTTCGGGGCCTGCTTGGCCTAGTGGATAAAGCATCGGACTGCCAATCTAATTCGAAAACCATTAGACCTTAGGTATCCTGTTTTTTTGTT
The DNA here is from genome assembly GCA_008042585.1 of Drosophila punjabiensis. Lineage (NCBI taxonomy): Eukaryota > Metazoa > Arthropoda > Insecta > Diptera > Drosophilidae > Drosophila > Drosophila punjabiensis. The sequence continues at coordinate 1,473 of VNJR01000955.1, forward strand.
CTTTATTGTTATTCTTACATTTTAATACCCTTGCATGGTATTATAATTTCAGTCAAAAGTTTACAACGCAGTGATGAAGTCATCTCCGACCCTATAAAGTATATATATTCTTGATCACCATCAGCAGCCGAGTCGATCTAGCCATGTCTGTCTGTCTGTCCGTCTGTCCGTCCGTTTCTACGCAAACTAGTCAGATAGTACGAGTGAGAGTATATAGAAACTCTCACTCGTATTTAAGTCGGAACGGAACATAAGCTCGAACGGAACGTAAGCCAGATCGGACTAGTATATCATATAGCTGCCATAAAAACGATCCGTAAATTTGTTGAATTTGTTGTCTGTTTTTAAACATATCTTGATTAACTCGGTTATAAGCTTAATATAATTATTTAGATTTTTGGATTTAATTTTATAAAAATCGGACTAGTATATCATATAGCTGCCATAGGAACGGTTTGAAAATTTTTAGAAAATAAATTCAACCTTTGTCAGTTTTCAACATAACTTATTCTACTTTTAGATACAAGCATTCTATATTATTTCTGAATTTTGTTCTAAATTTCATTGAAATCGGACGACTATATCATATTGCTGCCATACAAACGATCTGTAAATGTGGAACTAAATAACATAAAATAAGTAAAAACAAAATTGATTTAAAAGTAATTTATTTTAAAATAGATAGGATATAGATTATAATTAATGCAATTGAAATTTGCAAGGGTATACAAACTTCGGCGTGCCAAAGTTAGCTTCCTTTTTCGTTGTATATATAGTTATACCCTTGCAGGGTATTATAATTTTAGTCAGAAGTTTGCACCGCAGTGGAAGACTCGTTTGAAACCCCATAAAGTACTTATATATATTATTAACTAGCAGACCCGACCCGCTTTGCTGGGCCCGAACTAATTATAGTTGACCCGGCAAACACTGTTTTGTCATGTTTATTATTTGTAGGAAACAATGAGGAAAGAATAAGCATATTACAAAGTTGTCAGTAAATAACATATTAACCTTGAACAGTAATATTTATTATTTTAAAGTATAAGTTCTTTCAAATTCAATTTAATTTAGCACTAATCGGTGCACAATATTTTTGGTTAACCTGTCTTTAGCTAACATAAATAGATATGACGATTTCCCAACACGTGAACATGCAACATATAGTTGCCCATGAGAAAAACATGGATTTTCCAAATCCAAACCACAAATGGACATTGTTTGGCCTTGAGACTTATTTATTGTCATGGCAAAAGCTAAACGAATTGGAAACTGTAGCCGTTTAAAAGGTATGGTATCAATGGTTGCTTCAAGAATATTTTCGGTGATCTTTTTGATGATCAAACGTGTACCGTTGCAAAATTGAGGTGGATTCAAATTACGTTGGAGAATAATCGGGAAACTAATCTTTAACTGAAGATTGTGGGGTGGTATTCCAGGTATATCTGATGAATTCAAAAATTCAGTTAGAAAATTTACACAGTAGACAGATATTTTGATTGTAATAAAAATCTATATCTTTCTCCCTCTCTCTCACTGAGGTAAATGGGAAAAAAAAATGGCTATTTTTAGGGTTTTTCCAGCAATAATTATAATTTATCTCGCCGTAAAAACTATCCTTGACAGGATCGAGTCCTGTCCTCCGCCGCTGATCCCAGATGGCACTCCCGAGGGAGCCCGGCCAACAGCAACACCAGCACAGCCAGGGAACACAGACCCTGGAGCAGGAGACATCACCGAGCCACCGATCAGCCCCTCTTGGTGCGAGGGCCTGACGCTGGAGGAGATGGTGGGTGCCATGGGCGACGAGGATACGACCATGGAGTTTGTATTCGATCTGGCCCATCTTGACCCGGCCCCGGGCCACGCATCCAACTGAACCGCCGGCGCCGGCCCAGATTACAACGACGACCAGCCGGCCGGTATACGAAGATATCTCGGACGCCGATAAGGATGCCTCGCAGGTCAACCAGACCGTCAGTGACAACGAGTCCCCAGAGGAGACGACCACCTCAGCCGAGGAGGGACAACCCTATCCGGAGGACGAGGCCATCCTCATCTTCGATGGCGAGGTAGTCCTCCATGAGCAGCCGCCTCTCATCGCCGCTCCCACTCTTGACATAGTCGCGCCCGCAACAGCCCCAGCCAGGACCACCGAAACCCACTCTTTCGGCCCAGGCAGAACCTCCGGCAGTGCCATGACCCGGTCGCCCCCGCGCATCCAGGCCGAGGTCATCATTTTGGACACCCCCAAGAGCGGCGCCACGGAGACCGACCAAACCACACACTGGTCTGGGCCGATGTCCGAGCGATCCGCCTACCAAGCCGGGAGTCCCCAAACGCGCGTGGGCACCCCGACACGGCCAGCCAGGGTGCAGCTTTTGGCCCGCCCAGGGCCCAGCGCATCCCCGACCCACGACGTCGCCACGACCAGGAGGCGGTTGCAGCAACTGCTGGTCTCTCCAACCGGCCACACCACCTCAGCAGCGACCCGTAGCCGAGCCGTCACCCAAGTCGCCCTTGAGAGGCAGCTAACCCGGGGAATCTCCCCTCATAAGGTGCTCCTCGCGGCAAACGGAAAGTCGGTGGCCACCAGCGAGGCCGACACCGTTACGAGCCAGCCCCAGCCGATCCGCCAACCAACCCCAGCCGGCCGAGAACCGGCCGTCGGCGGCTGTGCGACCCGTCCAGCGGGTCAGACCCCTGCCGGCCATGGACGCGTGGAGATGGCGCTTCCGCCAAGGAATAACACCGGCAGCACCACAACGGGATGCAGACGGGCCGGGAATCCTGGCCAATAACCGACGGTGACCAGCACCTTTGCCCGCCGCAGAGCCCAACGACGATCACCACCCTGAGCACGACGACGACCGCCACCCGGAACCCGGCGACGACACCTAGACCGAGCCCGAGTCGGACCAGGACTCCGACGACGATGTACACGTCCCCACCCCTCTAGGCTGGGACACGCCCCTGTCACGGCTTCCCCTGAAGCTGTATGGGCAAACACGGCACCTCCAACAGGGGAGGGGCAGCACCCGGTTCCTCGTCGACGTGGGAGCCACCCGATACCGCGTACAGATCGCGCAGCACGGTCGGTACGCGAAAATTCGCCACCACCCCGAAGTAGGGATGGGGTGTGAGGACCCGATCTGGCCCTCACATGTATATATATAATGTAAATTGTTAGTTTAAGTTGGGATTTAGGGTATAATAATAAGTTTGTTAGTAAGGAACCATTAATATTTAAGTAATCATAGCATTGGGAGATAACAAGACCCACGAAGGGCACCTGTAAATAGAGTAGACTTAGGTCCGCCAAACCTCATGGATAGGAGCACAGTTAGGCTCGCACACACACACCGCCGAACCCAGCACCCATGCCGATCCACGGCAAAAGCAGCCGGGACCGCATAGCAACAGGGACCGTATAGCAACAGGGACCGCATAGCAGACGACGACAAAAGCCCGCTTAGCAACAACGGTAACATCGCCTGGATCACAAAAAAGCCTGCATACAAACACATCGGCAGAGCCAACACCGGCAGAGCCAAACCATCGGCAGAGCCAACACCGGCAGAGCCAACACATCGGCAGAGCCATTCCGGCAGAGCCAACACATTGGCAGAGCTATACCGGCAGAGCCATACCGGCAGAGCCATACCGGCAGAGCCAACACATCGGCCGAGCCAACATACCGGCAGAGCCAACATGTCGGCAGACCCGAACACACCGGCAGAGCAGCAGGGCCCAATCACAGCGGAGCAGAACGCTGCGCAGCCGCACGGCCCGGTCAAGGAGAGAGCGAGAGGGCTCATGGCCGATCGAGGGCAGCGCTCGCACCAGCCGAAGCCGACGATGCCACGTAAGCACGCCAAAGCTTCGTGTCGGCAGAGGCGAGAACGCTGGTGATTGGGAGAATGAACGGCAGAGAGAAGCTGCTGGCAGCGACTCCTCTTCTCGACCGCGGGGAGTCCGTTGGGAACCACCGAACAGAGCAAACGGAGTTTGGGATTCGGTTTCCAACCATCGAGCCAAGCAGACGGAGTTTTCGGAACTACACAGCAGAGCAGACGTAGCCACGAGAATAACCACGCGAAGCCGCAGCTTGGACACGTGGGTGGCCACCAACCTGGATAGGCTGGCCCCCACTCTGGAGGAGTAATTGGGAGAGCTGGGCCTCGGGCCAACCCCGCGTGGGGATCACCGGTGCATGCGAGTTATTGTCAAAGATTAGGGCTTTGGTTAAGTTAACTCAGATTAATAAATGTTACACTTAGGAGACTCCAACTCGGCATCGTGAGAGACGGCTCCTGGCGGACGGGGCCGTTTCCCACTCGAGAGAATATCTCCAGGCTCGAGGAGCGGTACACGGCTGACGTGGCCGCACCCTAGCCCGGATGCTTCTTTCCCCTCTCCTTTCTCCCGGCCAGGTGGCCAAGGCGTAAGCGGTGCCCGGCCGACGGGGCCGCGAATGCCAAGGCCTCCCACGGTCACCTACTTCCTCTCTCGGTCAGGAGACGGTGCCCGGCTGACGGGGCCGTTCTTCGCTCGGGATTCCGTTTCCGGCCTCAAGGGGCCGTGCACGGTTGACGTGGCCGCTCCCAGCTCGGATGACTCTTTTCGCCTGGTTGGGGAAACGCTATCCGGTCGACGGGGCGTTCCCCGAGGCCATCTGACCGCGAGTCTGCGATCTCGACCAGGTGTCGGCGCCCGGATGACGGGGCTGATCCTGCCGACTCGCTGCCACGCCCGCCTTGATCCTTTACGGGTCGTTCTGTAACATCAACCCCGCCAACCCCGCCCAAGTTCCGGCCAATCGGCCTCTTTCCTGCCTGTCCCCGCAATAATAAATATTTTTCTGTGAAGGATAACTGAGTTTATATCCTGGCCCGTGATTAGCATCCTTACAAAGTAAAATGTAATTTTTCTCCACATTTACCAATAGTCTGTATGGCAGCTATATGATATAGTCGTCCGATTTTTATAAACTTAAAAATGAAATTTTAAAATAATGTATAATGCTTGTATCTCAAAGTAGATTAAGTTAGTTTGAAAACCGACAAAGTTAAAATGTTTTTCCTAAAAATTTCCCGACACTTCCTATGGCAGCTATATGATACTATATCCGATTTTTATAAAATTAAATTTGAAATAATATATAAAGCTTATAATCGAGAGTTGATCAAGATATGTTTAAAAACAGCGAGGTTATAATTTTTTTTTCAACAAATTTATGGATCCTTTGTATGGCAGATATAGTCGTCCTATCTGGCCCTTTCCGACTTATATCTGCAAAGTTTCATTCAGATAGATTCAAGACTGAGGGACTAGTTTGCATAGAAGCGGACGGACAGACGGCCAGACGGATATGTCTAGATCGACTCGGCTGCTAATGGTGATCGACAATATATATACTTTATAGGGTCGGAGTTGACTCCTTTACTGCGTTGCAAACTTCTGACTGATATTATAATACGCTGCAAGGGTACAAAAATTGTGAAAATGCCCGACTGGCATGTAACTTTAAAATTATGAATGGAATGACAAACAATGCAAACACACACCTATTAACCCAAAGACAACAATCCTAATAACTATACATGCGCTTATCGCGGAGGAGGAAATGAACAGAGCTACTACCACAAGAATGGTTACAATCACATCTGTGGCGTTTTGAGGTAGGCGGCTTTACCCTGAAGAGGGCACACGATAAAGAATGACACGCAAACTTTTCTGGATTTTACAAGAAATACAAATTGGTACTAATAACATGTAAGTTAAACATTGCTTTGAAGAGCGGATTGAAAAGCTCTTTGGCCTTAAAGCTTAGAGGGAGAAGGAGACAAAACGTAAGGGAAATTTCGAAGTTGCTATCCGAATCCCTTTGGCGCAAACATTCTGTTGAACAAAAATCGCCTTTTTTTGTTTTTACTGTCTTCATACTATAGCAATTTAGTACACGTGGTGATAAGCTGAAGGTTGTCGCTTTGGGCGGAGAAATGAAATTTACCTCTATTGCACAAGCATAGAAATAATGAATACAAAATTTTTGTTAGGTAAGTATGGAATTATTTAGGTCAAAATAATACATATTTGGACATTTAATTTTTTTGAAGGCCATAATTTTTAGGGAAAAATTATGTAATATATGGCGTTTTATGCATTCTACGCATAAAGGGGAACGTTTTAAAAATATGTAATATATGGCGTGCATTATATGCATAAAGGGGAACGTTTTTAAAACACTTTATTTTATCATTAAACCTAGAAATACCTAACATTTAGTATAAAACCTTTAGCAGAATAAATATAAATTGTTTTGGCAGAGCTTTTTAATTTTTTAGTTTTTTTTAACTCACCAAAATTCCCTTTCGTTCCTCAGTTTGAGACTCTTACACAAAAGTGATTGAAACTTGAAATAAATCCACCCGAATATTAAAAAAAATAAAATTCGAATAGAAAGTAGTTCAAAGAAAAAAACTGCAAACAAATGGGTTAGAAAATGTATGCTTTTATAACAACAAAGTGAAGTGTAAAAGTGAGGAGTAAAAGTGAAAAGCCATATATGGCTCTGAATGCGGTAGAGGGAAGGAGCATCACCACTAATTTTGGCATTCAAATATACAGATTTCAGCGCAGGATTTTCTATATAAAGTGCAGTGAAGAGATCTCAGAGAGTCGTATGCTCGTATGCTGAGATAAACTGGCTTTTGCCCATTTGCAGTATCTTCTAATTGTATATTCAACCAGAATGGTAGCTAACTTCGGCACGTCGAGGTTTGTATAGCCGTGCAGATTGCCATTGGATAATTCATATTTTATCCTTTTCTAAATTAATATGACAAAATACTTTCATTTTCATATTATTTATACAGATGTACAGTTTTTTACATGTGAAGTAAAATGTAATATTCCTCCACAATTACCGATCGTTCCAATGGCCGCTATATAATATAGTACCCCGATTTAAAAAAAATTATATAGTATTGTAATAAGAGCATATAGAAGAGCATATATAGACTATCTGCAAAGTTTCATTCAGATAGCTTCAAAACTGAAGGACTAGTTTGCGTATAAGACGGAAAGACGGACATTGCTAGATCGACTCGGCTAGTGATGCTGATCAAGAAATGTCGGAAATGTCTCCTTCACTGCGTTGCAAACTTCTGACTAAAATTATAATACCCTGCAAGGGTATACAAATCTGGATTGTATTTATGTATGTTTGTATATATACCTTTTTCGGGCCGTCATCCGATTGGGTACACAGGAGAATAACGGATGACCGAGTCACCCGCCGTAACTGTGTGCACCGTAGATAGCGCAACTATACTTTTTTTGTGAGGGCGGCTGGAAGCAGGTTCTTGGTCGAGCTGGCTTTCAGGTTCGCTGCTGAGGGGTAAATCCAGTTGTGTTTTAACGGAGCTTTCCCTGGGCCGGGCAACCCTGAGTAGTCATCCGATCCGGCCCGTTCCGACTTATACAGTAGTGAGATATCTTTACAACTGAGGAATAATTTTGCGTAGAAGGGGACGAAAGAACTTGGCTAGACCAACTCGGCTGTTAATGCTGATCAAGAATATATGTACTCTAAAGGGTCGGCCATGACTCCTTCACTGCGTTGCAAACTTCTGACAAATATTATAATACTCTGTAAGCGTATATAATTTATCACTTTAATTTCATTGCTTAGTTCGATGTTCTGCCAATTCAGTAAGGAGAAGGAGTTTAAATATTGCGCCATACTGCAATTATTCATATTTTTGGTGTTCAACAATTTTAATGTAAAGACTAACTTTGCAAAGAATATTTTACGCCTCTCGGTAAGACTGCATGCTTTCACACCTAATATAATGCACGCCAAGCATTTCCGTTATCCGCTTCCCATTTGGATGTTTGCTCTGCATCGCTTTCGCTTTTTACCGTCTCTCCGGATAAAAAATTGCACGAGAACGCTTCTCATTTGAACGCACTAAGCATCAAGCAACTTCTCCTCTATCTGATACATAGTCATTTTAAGTATTTAAAATTTCTGCATTTAATAGAGATATTTTCTGGGCTATAACCTATGTTGGGGATAGGATCGTGACTGAATAAATAACTATAGCTGTACCACATTCATAAGCGACATACGCGTTGGCCGTGTTAGAAAAGGAGAAACCGAAATACATTAAATTTAGCGACGTTTATTTAGTTTGGTGGCGAATGAGTGAACATAGGATTAAAATAATATAGATATCATACCTCTTCTAGTAGAGAAGAATAATGTTCAACTTGTTCACTTCAACAAAATAACCTAAAGTTGTTTGCGCTTTAATCTTCTTACAAAAATATGAAATAACATCGGTTTCGATTTTATCAAACCGTGTCATTCCCTTGTTGCTCAACGCTTTTAAATTTTATTAGATGCTGGTGGACTACTTTTTGGTCCTGCAATCTGTGAGGATGCCAGGAGGGTACAAGTCAATGGAATAAGAACAAAATGTATTCTTTGTTGCGTAGTTTTTAACTTCAAAACCTGAATTTTGTCTTTTGTTTTGTCTTAAAATCGATTAAAATATTTTATTTATTATTATGATATAGGCTGTGACGCGTGCCGCGCACAAATAGATAAGAAGAAAAAACAAACACAAACGAATATTCGAATTTGAATGCGCGGGCGCGCCCACGGACGGTCACACTGGACCGGAGAGGCGTTAGTCACATGCCGGAAAGAGGCTAACGCCAGAAAGCAGAACGGGCACGCTGAAACTCGCCAGATCGCTATAAAAGGAGAGCCGCAGCCGCTGTAAAATCACTTAGCAGCCGACAGCGATCGGGTGAGGTAAGCCTACTTTGTAGCACACATCCAGTAGTCAGCAGCGAAGTACTTTTGGTTGGACCGGGTCATTCGATCTGGTTCACTTCAATACATTGTAGTTAGTGTTCCCGTAGCTCCCCTCTTAACCCCCCTTAATCTCCCTAAGGCGGCTTCCGGGCCCGGTAACTGATCCTAACCTTACTGAGACGGCTTCAGGGCCCAACAGTGCTTTGCTGGGACGGCTTGTGGGCCCAACAACAAACTTCTCTCTGAGACGGCTTGTCGAGCCCAACAACAACAACTCTCTCCGAGACGGCTTGTCAAGCCCAACAACAAACTTCTCTCCTAGACGGCTTGTCGAGCCCAACAACAACTCTTCTCCTAGATGGCTTGTCGAGCCCAACAACAACAACAACTCTCTCCTAGACGGCTTGTCGAGCCCAACAACAACAACAACTCTCTCCTAGACGGCTGGTCGAGCCCAAAAACAAACTTCTCTCCGAGACGGCTTGTCGAGCCCAACGATCCAACTCTTCTCCTGGACGGCTTGTCGAGCCCAACAACCAAACTTCTCTCTGAGGCGGCTTGTCTCCGAGACGGCTTTCGGACCCAACACTANAACAACTCTCTCCTAGACGGCTTGTCGAGCCCAAAAACAAACTTCTCTCCGAGACGGCTTTCGGACCCAACACTAACTTGTCTCTTCCATAGGTACGCCACTGCCCGAAGAAACGTGACGCGAGAGGCCAGGCGGCGACAATCATCTGAGGGCAGCTCTTTAGCCACGGCCGCAGATATTTTGACAAACCTGTAGCTAAATATACGAAATAAAACCCGCTACTATATTCTTACTGTATAAACCCTTGGTGTTCTTCCTGGGAAATCGGGTCGGGGATCTCTTACAGCAACCACGCCTGAACCAAATTAATTCCTAACGGATCCTGGACGTCCCGCAGTTACCAGAGGCACGACAGACCGTCACAGGTGGCGCCCGAACAGGTTGATGTGGTTGCAAGAGACGAACCGACGCCGATAGAGTAATGTCTGCATGGGTATATCTGGCGACCAAAACCGAACTAACAGAATACGCAAAAGATTATGGCTTGGACTCGTCAGGAAAACTCGAGGATGTAAGACGAACTTTAGCAGCGTTCACAAAACGAACGGATCATTCCGAAAAAGTGAGAAATAATAAGAAGGGAGAAAAGCCCAACACCGAAACCAGAAATCGTGATGACAGGTACGGGAGCACAAACCGAAGAAATGGAAGACACAAAGGACACAAAAAGGGTAGAAACGGATATAGTAGACCGGGTACGGAACTGGGGGATCCGTTACTAAGGAACATCAAACCCGTTGGAATTCCTAGAGAAACTGGAGCAATGGGCAGTCGGCTACGGAATACAGAAGGACCAGCTCGTCCAGACGATGCCGTTCATCCTCGAGGGGATACCCATCGATTGGTGGAACACGACACCAACAAGGATTTGTTTATGGACACAGCTAACAACAGAACTGCTGAAATATTTCCTACTACCAAGATATGGGGAACAATTGGAAACCCAAATATTGCAGTTGAGACAAAGGGAAACCGAACCCGTAAGGGAATACGCTATGGGGCTGCGGAAGTTGATGCGCTTCACAAAACTGTCGGAGGAGCAGAAGTTCGACTGGGTGTACAAGAACGCCAGCAGCAAGATAAAACTGTACACTAGAAGGAGCGGATTCAAAACACTTACGGAGTTCCTCATACTAGCGGAGGAGGTAGAAGCCATCGAATCAATGGAGAACCAGACACGAGTGAGTCAGGCAGGACAACAACAACTGAGGCCAGAGATTTGCATGCGGTGCGGGGGAACCGGACACATGGCACGCACCTGCGGCAATCCACCTAGGTTGTTCTGCTGGATCTGCGGAAGAAATGGTATTCGGACGACAGAATGCTGCAGAGCGGAGTCGGGAAACGCAGCGGGCCTGAGCAGAAAAAGCTGGCGGCTCAGCCTACACGAATAGGACCAGCAGCAGAGGACCAACTTAGTTGCGACGGTTTCCAAATAGTAGCAAAAATTAAGATCGGAAACGAAACAACAAAAGAAGTGGTGGATACAGAAGCGTCAAGAAGCGCGATAAGTAAGAACGTGTACCAGGACATGAGACAGCAAGGCAGGTGGAGAGGAACGAGAGCGGAGATAACACTCGCGAATGGGTCCCGGCAAAAGGCGATAGGGGAGTTTGCGGCGAGAATCGAATTCGGAGGAAGGGCGTTCAACATAACTTTCATGATCCTTAAAGAAGTAGCAGGAGGGATTCTATTAGGAATGGACTTCCTGGCAGGAGCGGAGACCACGTTGCGGTGTGGCGAACTGGAGCTGGAGATCAGAACAGCCGGGAGCAGGATAGAGGAGGAGGAACGGCCGGAAACGAGGACACACGAGCAGGAGGAACCATCGGAAAGAGAAGTGCAGGAATTCCTGGAGAGAAACAGGCGAGTATTTGAAAGCATGAAGGGGGTCAGTAATGTCACGACCCACAAAATATACCTTAAGGACGAGAGACCAATAAAACAGCGATACTATCCGCGAAACCCGAAACAACAGGCGGCGATTAACGAACAGGTCGACGAACTAATAACCTTGGGGCTGATAGAACGATCCCGGAGCCCATATAGCGCACCGGTCGTGCTGGTCAAGAAAAAGAATAACGAGTGGAGGATGTGTATCGATTATCGTTTACTGAACGACAAAACTGAGAAAGATGCATATCCAGTACCCCGAATGCACTTTATTCTGGACCAGCTGAGAGAGGCTAAGTATGTCAGCGTAATAGATGTCAAGTCCGGATATTGGCAAATTCCGATGGAAGAAAATAGTAGGCAGTACACCGCGTTCACAGTACCAGGGCGAGGGCTGTTCCAATGGACGGTAATGCCGTTGGACTAACAACAGCACCAGCAACGTTTCAGAGGGCATTAGATACGATAATTGGACCCGAAGTGGAACCGTTTGCATTCGCGTACTTGGACGACATAATAGTGATAGGCCGAAATAAGAGGGAGCACTTGGAAAAACTTGAGGAAGTGTTCCGGAGACTTCAACAGGCAAACTTACGGATAAACCCAGATAAGTGCCATTTTTTCCAAAAGGAGTTGAAATACCTCGGGCACGTCGTCAGCGACCAGGGCATTCGAACAGACCCAGAGAAGGTAGCGGCAATTCGGAATTTACCGGAACCAGGGAACACGAAAGAAGTACACAGCTTCTTGGGAATGGCATCGTGGTACCGAAGGTTCATCCCGAACTTTACCGAACAAGCTGGAGCCTTACAGGAACTAATTCGGAAAGGGAAGAAGTTCGAATGGGAGCAGCGACATCAGGACTCCTTCGATCAGCTAAAGAAGAGTCTGACACAAGCACCGGTACTGGCATGCCCAGACTTTGCGAAGCAATTCAAGCTCCAAACAAACGCCAGCGACTTCGGCATAGGCGCGGTACTAACACAAGATACCGACGACGGCGAGCATGTAATCTCATTCGCCAGTAGGAAGTTGAGCAAGGCAAAGCAGAAGTACAGTGCCACAGAAAAGGAGTGCCTAGCGATTTACTGGGGCATCGAAAAATACAAGATGTACCTCGAAGGAGGTACCGATCACATGGCTAAACTCGATAAAAAGCCCAGCTGGTAGGGTAGCAAGGTGGGCACTGGGACTACAGCACTACCAATTCGAGGTACAGTACCGGAAAGGCAAACTGAATGAGACACGCAATCGAGAGCACCGCCGATGGAACTAAAGACAATGAAAGGATCCTGGGTGGAACAGGCCGAGCGAACATTAGAGAGAGAGCCAGACAATTCGGAGTTTCGCAAAGAAGCGGGTCGTCTGTACAAATTGAGCGGAGACAATCGAGACCAACAGCCGTGGAAGCTGTGCGTGCCGGAGGACGAGGTACAGCAAATACTGGCGGAGAATCACTGTACAGCAGAAGCCGGTTACTTGGGGATGTTCAAAACAATAAAAAGAATACGGAACAGGTACTTCTGGCCGCGACTAACGACGGATGTGAGAAGATTCGTCAGGGGATGCGAGAGCTGCCAAAAATACAAGGTGTCACAGCAAAAAGCGGCAGGAAAGATGCTCACAAAAATAGCGAATGCACCCTGGGAGACTGTGTGTGTAGATTTCGTCGGACCGCTACCAAGGACAAAACACGGGAACACAACGTTGCTAGTAATAGTGGACAAGTTCTCGAAGTGGGTCGAGCTGGCGGCGATTCGCCAAGCCACGGCAGAAGCGTTTCTTAAAATATTCCGAGAGAGAATCATCGCAAGAGTGGGAGCACCGAAAACAGTAATATCCGATAACGGAGTCCAGTTTGCGGGGAGGAAAACAAGGAACGCTATGGAAAAGTGGGGCATACGCCAACAATTTACGGCCTCAGTAACAGAGGGATCAGGACTAAGGGAAGAGAAGATAACCGACAGGTAGAAACGGTTGGAAGAGGCCAGAAAGGAGGCAACAGGGAACATGGAAGCGGCGGCGGAGCAGCAGGACGCCACTACGACCTCCGGAAAAGGGCATGGAAACCACAGATTGGGGAGATGCTTTGGTGCAAGACGCACTACTTATCAAACGCTGCAAATAAATTTAATGCGAAGCTAGCCCCAAAATACGATGGACCATGGAAGGTAGCCGCATTTATTTCCCCCGTGATAGTGACCGTACGTGACACAAAGACACGAAAAACGAAAAGGGTGTACATCGGAGACATTAAACCACACTTAGGGACGGATCACGCATTACACGATGAACATAACCCACCACTAGATACTAACGTAACACGTAGCAACATACAAAACCCAACACTATACAAAACAAGGAAACCCGCCACTGTCAAAAAGGGGAGGAGAAGAAGAAACAAACACAAACGAATATTCGAATTTGAAAGCGCGGGCGCGACCACGGACGGTCACACTGGACTGGAGAGGCGTTAGTCACATGCCGGAAAGATGCTAACGCCAGAAAGAGAAACGGGCACGCTGAAACCCGCCAGATCGCTATAAAAGGAGAGCCGCAGCCGCTGTAAAATCACTTAGCAGCCGACAGCGATCGGGTGAGGTAAGCCTACTTTGTAGCACACATCCAGTAGTCAGCAGCGAAGTCCTTTTGGTTGGACCGGGTCATTCGATCTGGTTCACTTCAATACATTGTAGTTAGTGTTCCCGTAGCTCCCCTCTCAACCCCCCCTAATCTCCCTAAGGCGGCGTCCGGGCCCGGTAACTGATCCTAACCTCGCTGCGACGGCTTCAGGGCCCAACAGTGCTTTGCTGGGACGGCTTGAGGGCCCAACGACAAACTTCTCTCCGAGACGGCTTGTCGAGCCCAACAACAACAACTCTCTCCGAGACGGCTTGTCGAGCCCAACAACAAACTTCTCTCCTAGACGGCTTGTCGAGCCCAACAACAACTCTTCTCCTAAACGGCTTGTCGAGCCCAACAACAACAAAAATTCTCTCCGAGACGGCTTGTCGAGCCCAACGATCCAACTCTTCTCCTGGACGGCTTGTCGAGCCCAACAACCAAACTTCTCTCTGAGGCGGCTTCTCTCCGAGACGGCTTTCGGACCCAACACTAACTTGTCTCTTCCATAGGTACGCCACTGCCCGAAGAAACGTGACGCGAGAGGCCAGGCGGCGACAATCATCTGAGGGCAGCTCTTCAGCCACGGCCGCAGATATTTTGACAAACCTGTAGCTAAATATACGAAATAAAACCCGCTACTATATTCTTACTGTATAAACCCTTGGTGTTCTTCCTGGGAAATCGGGTCGGGGATCTCTTACAGCAACCACGCCTGAACCAAATTAATTCCTAACGGATCCTGGACGCCCCGCAGTTACCCGAGGCACGACAGACCGTCACAAGGGCAAAGTCCGATTTTCTTACATATGCTTATACCGTCTTTCCATCTGTATATCCGTGTGAAAAAGAAAGAGATTTTTCGCAGAGATCTCCATTCTCCACTTCTCCATTCTCAGAAATATAAACAAATATAGCTGACGTGGCTTCTTTTTAACTAAAATTAATAGCTTATCAAGTATTTTTGCCGTTTAACAACAGAAAAAATTGTGAAAGTTTTTGTTTGCACTAAATTTAAATTAAAGATTCTCCAATGATTTTCGCTAACATAGAGAAAATTCCTCGAAGACTGCAAAGGCTCTCAAAGTAAAGTTGAAATATGCGTTGCATATTAAATAATAGCAAATGGATACCTTTCTGGGCAAAATTATACCGGAAAACACTGACGTGCTTCTTGGGCATGTCCCTGGCTATCTTTCTTTACATTTTCGTAGTGAATTATACCGGAAAACACTGACGTGCTTCTTGGGCATGTCCCTGGCTATCTTTCTTTACATTTTCGTAGTGAATGGTTTATTTCCCACCGAAAAGAAGAAGAATTCTGAGTTGCACCGAAAAGCAATTGCCTACCCATCGGCAAAGGAAGTACATTAAATTCGAATGGCGAGTGAAATATAAAAATTGTTAACAGCAAAAACTTATGGACTGTCCGTTCAACGGATGGAGGATGGTTTTGTCGATACCTGCATGATTTTAGGGCTTAAGAACAAGTTTCACCACCACATCAAATACAAACTTTGAAACTAACGGTATATTTTATTTTACACTTCTGGAGCAATAGATAGAGAATGTGCCAGGATTCCGGAGAATTCCGAAAACTCCTAAATCTATCAGAAGATGGCTAACAAGTTTGGCAAAACTAATTAAATAATCATGTTTAGTTAAATATATATTTTTTCATATTTTTGAACTACGCGCGAGAGATCTCTAGTTTGGATCCAGGCCATTCGACTGTTGTTTAGAATGGGAAAGAAACACCGGGTTATTCTCTAAAAAGGCGTTGAGATCGTTTGGTTCTGCACGTAGTAGCTGGTAAATAAAAGCGTTAACTCGAGTCAAGGTAGACTGAACGTTAACAACACGTTCTTGCGTTAACCCCGATAGGTAGAGTAAATGGAATATAATAAGAATAATGGCTGAAAACCACTAGGGTTTATATTTAGAAAAACTTAATGAAGGAATGCATGTATGTGTTTCGGGTAACATGAATTTTAATATAGTCTTGAAGGAATTATTATATGCAATTTTTTTAGTATATTTAAATATGTAGGTATCTGTCTTAATAACTAACAAAAACTAATAATACATTTGTAGGCTAGAAATAAAATATGCTGTTTTATGTTTGCCAAGAGAACTTGGTTTTAATGTTCTGTAATATATATTATATATTGTCTGTGATATATTGTTCTGGACTCACCTCCTTGATCATCAAGGGCTACAAGTGTACGTATCCCTGCTTCCTTGCTCTGATGTGCAGCAAATTGAAATGTAAATAATTTGTGAAAGTGTATAAGTATAAAAATGTGTTATTATTGTTTAAATATGTAAAGAATAATAGGTTTGTAGGTTATAGTATATAATTATTAAATTTTTCTCTGAGGTAGAAAGGTTATCACAAAAGGTTTTATAATTATATTCAGCCTAAATAAACGGCTCAGCAGGCATAAGATAAGCAGATCTTTCTCAGTTTAATTAAAATGTTATGATACCAGTTAAAACTAAAAATTTGCACGTTATAGCCCAACATTTTGGATTTTATTATTAATGCGTTATCAGTTTTTTTTTTTTTAACATAGGGTTAGTATAGGGGCCTAACGGGGGAAAAAGTGGCGTCCAAGTTGGGTTTAGGTTTGTTTGTTTTGATAACAACTTTTTCCATTTCTACTCGATTTTTAGAAGTTTCACAACCAAATCAAAAAAAAAAAAAAACGTAGCAACTGACAGTGCTGCCTTCAGTTCTGAAGCTACGGACAGAGGCAGGATTCGGGGAGTTCAGAAGAACTCCCACATCTGGTGTTTTTGAAAACCGTTAATATCTGTATTTTTTTAAGTTAAGATTTTCGAGCTTGAAACCCAATGTCTTATTCTTTTATATCGAATATCGTGATCATTTCCTTGGTGGGGAATCTACTGGATACTAAGTATTTTAGTATATCAACGGTAAAACTCCAATAAAATGTGGCAAATATATTGCTCTGTATAAGCTACAGGACTCGCTTTCACCTCTTTGGTAGTTAAATCCCCGTCAAATGCAAGAACGTTAATATGATTGCTTTTTGTTGCTCTATAACTGATAATACCAAGCACTCATCGTTGTTTGTTTTGCCAATTATCGTCAATTATTTGAAATTATTATTTTTTTATTTTTAATTTATTTTTAAGTTTCAAGAAATTATTGACAAATGCTGTCAAACAAACGCAATAACGCAAATAATTACAGACAACAGCTGTCAAACAAACAGAATAACGCAAGTTAATGCAGTATATACACACAGTCTGTATTGTTGCGTTAAATTCAATATTGACAGATGTAATTAGACTAGCTTGAAAAATTAATTATTTCAAACTGTTGACGACATACACTTATTTTTATAGTCAACACCATGAAAGCACGATCACTCTCTCCCGCATTACTAGATTCGAGCGGCACAATGCCAACGCACGTTAAAAAAAACAACAACAAAATATCAGCAGCAGGTGCTCAGCGCCCGATAACATTAGTTTTCTATGGCCACAATCCACCCATCACACTTGAATTTTAACAGACCTAAGTAGGGGAAAATTTATTCCAGCGAGACTACCTTATATAATTGTGTAATTGTTACAGCAAGCTCCACATCGCCCAATTAAAAGTACGAAATCTGCTGCTGCTGTGCAAATAAAAGATAATGAAGACCGCAATTAACAAAGCAATTGAATGTTGGAAAAATTACAAAAACAACTAGCTAAATGGGATGCTATTAACACAGGCAGCCAAAAATCCAACATTTTGTTTCAGAAGGAAATCGCTGATTTAAAATCAAAAAGTTTCCATATCAAACAAACTTAAGAAAAACGGATTCAAAATATCAATAACCGTTTGTTTCAATCCGTCTGTATACAGAAGTATTTTATATTGTACTTCAATTAAACTTGAATCCTTTTGGAATTAGCAATGATTAAAAAAAAATTAATTAACTAACGACATAGCATTTGTTCTATTCATATTTAAAAAAATAAATAAATAAATATATGTATAAAAAGTAGAACTGTTTTCTTCTAATATACGTTAAACTACTCATTGAATGGATATAAAACGTAGAGACTACTGATTTCTTTGATATCTGTCGATTTTATTTTTTCCACTGGGTACCTTTGCTTCAATCTTCGACTTATTGTTGGGCAGGTCAAGAAAATCACTTCTTGATTGGAATGGTTTTGAAGCCTTTTTATCTCCTTGAAATTTAGTTAATTGCATCCATATTTTGGGGAGGTATCTGTTCTTTGTAATAATGGGTCGAGAATGGAATAGACTTCAGGGACAAAATTACATAAAATCTGTAATATGCACATATGTCGAGCACACACTACAGCAAGAATTCAACTTAAATAAAAAAGAAACACATTGTTGTACGAAAAGCTCCTGTTGAAATTAAAAATGAGAAGAAAACGTTTTATGGTAATACAGCTATGAGTCGTACGAGTGTGTACAAGTGGTGTCGGGAGCTAAAAAAGACCGCACTTCCGTGCATGACAATCAAAGGAGCAAAAGACCTTTCCAGAAATCTCCACATCCCTGATACGCGAAACAATAGAATAAACTCTAAGATATCGGGAATTGTCGGTGTGGTGGGTCCTGAGCAGTTGAGAAAACAACTTAAATTGAATCGAGTGCAGAGCTCCAACTGCTGGACTCTTTTGGATGGCCACATCCGGTATTTCCCTGTCCTGGCGTTCAGTTTTTGGTCTTTTTACTTCTTTTAAGGTAGACATGCGTGGGAACAATTTTTCAATGGACGAGGAGGTAAAGGGGGAAAGATCCGGCAGGTGACTTCTTCGAGGCAGGCATAAAAAATTGATCCCGCGGCTTACCACTTGTGTCGAGAGAGGTGTATGTTTTTGTTTTAATACATTTTTATTATACCTACATAAATTGTGTACACTTGCTTCCTGGACGCGCCTTGTATGTTTACATACGCGTATAAGAACCTGTTGATCTTTTATATGCAGCCACTCCACAGCTCGCAAAGCCGACAGCGCAGCTACGCGGTCTAAGATATAAGCATATATATACTTAGGCTTAGACCACACAAATACAAGAAAGAATAATACAAATTAAGTTTTTATTGTTTGGATAAGGTTCACAAGATTACACAGGTCGACAAAAAAAAAAAAGCCGGAAAATAAACGCGACAGATTTTGAAAGATCTTGGTCTGTCCATCGCTGATTCGAAAACCAAAAGTTTCCATCCCGTACCAATTTTGAGAAAATCGCGGAACAAATTTTGGTCAAAGTTTAATTCCTGTTCCATACTGAGTTCTCTTTATGGCTATCAAGTCCCCATCTATTAAATCAGTTTCAAACTTTCTTTTTTCATTAACATTTTAACTTGCACTTTCAATATGTTCGCCTGTGATTTCCTTCGAACATCTTCCCTCTCATTGTTCAATTCTTACAGTTCTAAGTCATTTAGTAGGTCCTTTACAACATTCAGCTTGTTCGAGTCTTCCTTGAATTTATCTATCTCAAACTGTAAGTTCATTAAATCTATATTGCAAACATAAAACATAACATTAACATAACTTTAATTTGTCCCGATCAATAAACAACTTGAAATCAGACCGTCAAATATACTGTTTTTGCTATTGGTTTCACCTTAGATTCGCTAGGGAATGCACATTTTGGTGACCGTTACAGGACCAAGTCCGATGATCTGGTGGCTGAAATTACCTCACGCATAATATCGCATGGGGATTTAACAACTCGAGCAGAATGTCAACTTGCTTGCCAGTGCAAAAGAGCCAATAATCTGACAGCTATTGTCCCCATCAAGAATAAATTCAACGTGTATCACCGAGGAATTGACCAAAAGGCTTCAGCTCACGCATAATCGGCAACAATATGAAATTTTGGGGTATTTCCGGTGTACGTGCGAAAATGAAGTTTTCTGTCAGCACAACCATTAAATCGAAAATTGGACAGGGAGAATGGCTACTTGATTTTGTCGTAACCAAATCCATCACTAAAAGCCAGCCGAATCATGCAGTTTATACCACAGACTGGATCGTACCGTTGGAATTGAACTGGTGGATCCATTCTTTTATAAACAAAAGCTTCCAAGCAAGCTCGATATTCTGATCAACACCCAGCTTTTGAAAGACGTAAAAATTGCACCAATCTTCCATTTTTGCAAATTTCTCCCCTTGGGAGCAATCTCGCCCAGTCCAGCAGCCAAAGGGCTCATGGGTTCATCAGCAAAAGAGAAAGCGCTCGTGAGATCAACGACAACTTGCAGCGTTTCTGAAGAAAATACGAATTTCAAACAGATCAGCAAACATTCACAGAAGAACATTTTTAATGTCACGTGGCGGTTTTCGACTCGGGACGCATTCAATCGCGCTTGCTATACAAGAACCCACCAGATTCTCTTGGAGACAGCCAAATCTCACTTCCTGCAATTGGCAAAGTTCAACTCTGAGCTAAAGGAATTGAACTGCCAATTTATGAGTGAATATTTGCCGCAGGTTTTGAAACAATTGGACCTCGCCCAGACCCACTTCTTCATTCCTCCACACGGAGTGCTTCGTCCAGACAGCGCAACCACGAATCTCCTCGTTGTGTGCGACAGACATCTAGAAATCGTTCGCCTAATGATATCCTTATGATAGGTCCCACTATTTAACAATCATTATTATTAACACTTCTTTGATTTCGCTTGCACAGATACGCTCTAACTGCGGATATCAAAGATGCACTAGCATCCGAAGGGTCCCAATATTCAGCTGATCTTCTGGAGATCGGCACCAGAGCAGCCACTGGTAATATATCAGCTAAATTCCGTGACTTATGAAATGGCATGCGCATCGTACTTAACTATAACAAGTCTTAAATTAATCGCCCATCGCAGCCAAACCCAGTACCTCATCGGGGCAACTGTCCTTCCAGAAGATATGTACGTCGACGATCTGCTAACAGGAGCAGATTCCATCAAGGAACTACAACAGAAGGTCAATGAGGTCATTACTATTCCTTTGAAGGCAAGATTGAAGCTTGCTAAAGGGAACTCAAGTCGTACAATTGAGACACACAGTGAGTTTCACATTAAACTAGAGGTGAAATGAAGTTCAATCGCCGAGTACGGCTGTGCCGCGGAGACTCTTCGCGAAAACCGCGCTGTGTGTTGTTTGTGGAACGGCTCATGCGAACCTGGGTGCAGGCCAGCCGTGTGAAGCTGTTTGGAACACTCACCTGCAGCGTCACGACCCGGGCGGCTACGGAGGAGCCAGTGAAACCGATCCTTCCATCCAGGGAGTTGGGCCGGTGGAGAGTTCGGAGATATTGGTGATCGTATTTCCTCCAGTCGTTTTTCTCACTTATTGTTGCCTCCTCCAGTAAAATTTTCTCTCGCGATGAAATGTGGCTGCCCCCGCAACATATGCCACTCACATCAGCTGATGGCAAGATCAGCTGTGACCCAGTGTTGAGCAGCACCTAGATCCACACCGGTCTGGCAACTCCCCGCCGCCAGCAGGTGGCGTTGAGTCGATCTGCCTGCAAATGGCGATATGTGTGTCACAGAGGCAGGATGTAGCACACCTTTCCAGGCTGCTGCTCCTGATCCTTGGTTCGAGGTAGAGGAATTGACACGAAACATGTGTCCAAAGCTCGCCCAGGGGTCCAAGGCGGCACTCCTTAAAAACGGGGCTCTGGCGACCGAGCAGGGGCGGTATATCCCCCACCTGCTCAGTCCCGGGGAAACTCTTAACCATCGAGGGACCCTGCAAGTGCAAGCGCCTTCCCTCCATACTCCTCCACGTAGCAACTATCCCATATTGGGCGGCTACGTGATCTTCGTCTGCGGTATAGTAGCCGCCAGAAGAACAAGCCTGGCAGAAGGCGCTAGCTGCATCCAAACTTTCATCCAGGTAGCGTCTGACCCATACTGGGCGGCTACCTGGTCTGAGACTGAGCCACAGTGGCCGGCAGGTAAATAAACCTGATAGGAGATATAAAAAGGATAAAAAAAAACATTGAAAGGAAAGGAATGTAAAGACAACTACTCCAGGTGGCAACCAGAAAGGTTGAAATCTTCCAACGGGAGATCCCGCGGCATAGGGGGGCATAGATTCTGGAGGCTCTAAAAAACGTTCCACCAAGCACTGACGTGGCGGTGGCTGACTTGGCCACGAAAGTTATAGCACCAAGTCAAGTCTGTGAGCCGAGCGAAGGTCCAATGGCCTTCAGGAGGAGTAGCACGATCTTGAGATCACCGATCCTCCCAGAGAGCAAGGCTCCTGAACCAAGTGGCAGTGGAAACACGGATACCCAGACGCCCAAAAGGATACCGGATATTGCCAGCCCGGCAAGCTGCCAACGAGTTACGCCACCGAAGAGACCCAGAGCATCCCAGTGCCTCGAAAATATCGCAGAGTTTGGTGAGATCCTCGACGTCGTCCCCGACGAGATAACGGTCAAGCAGGTCCGCCACATAACCCAGACAACGAAGGACAAGCTAACGCGCCTAAAGAGCCTGCAAGTCGACGTAAGTGAGTGGCTTAACTCTGAGCGGAACTCCGAGCAAATGGAGCGCTCCGAATCCTAGCGGATCCTATAAATGCTCGCATAGAAGCGAGGCAGAGAGCATCCAGAGGCGGCAAATTGAGCAGCAGACTTCTAAAGTGAGGAGCAAAGACTGCACCGCAGACGAGCCCCTGCAGTCGGAGTCTCAGCAGACGAAGCCCCTACAGACAGAGCTCCTGCAATTGCCGACCACACCGGAAGCAGCGCCACTTAGAGTGGCCGGCAGTCCAAAGAGGGTGAACAAGCATCGGCGCGCCGCTGAGCAGCCAGGAGCTCTGACGCCGAGGAAAACCCCCACCAATCGGATTCCCACGGAACCTGGAGCCATTGCACCCAGCCGGCGCCCGGTTACAGAGGGAATTTCCTGGAAAACGGTTACCAGAAAAAAGAGAAAACGAAAAACAAAGGAGGTCATGCCCCGCAGCCTCCCGGACGCAGTCATAATAGCTGCAGAAGGGAATTCGTACAGTGAAATCCTTGCCATGGTCACTAGAAGATAAGACAACCTGGCTAGCTGTGTCAAAAAGGTTAGACGCACCGCTAACGGCAACCTTCTGCTAGAAACGGCGAAGGAAAGTGACGGGAGTGCAGAGTCCATGTAAACGAGTATAGCACAAGTGCTAGGATATACTGCGGAGGTTCGAGCCATGTCTGAGGATTCCAAAGTAGCCGTGCCTGAGATCAGAGAGCTGGACGCTCTAACCAAGGAGCAGGACAGTGTGGCAGCGCTTAAGGAGCAGTGCGAGCTCGACAGGGCAAAGGTCAAGGGTTGCCCGTCCAGGCGTAGTTGCAGTGGAGCTGGCCCCCAAACCGCTTCATGCAACCCAGCTTAATTTGAACCACTGTAGAGCCGCACAGGACCTGCAGCTGCAGACAGTGCGCAACCTTTTTTTTTAGTCGCGGTACGTGGAAATTGAACTAACCTAGCAGATCGGGGCTCGCCATGTCCCCGTGTATTAGCTTATGTAGAAAGATGACGCTAAGGATCGTTCTACGGTTAGCTAGCGAAGGAAGGTTAATTAATAGAAGTCTACTAGAGTAAGACGGTAATCTCAGGACGTCATCCCAGGATAAGCCACGCAGGGCGAACAGAAAAATTTTTATTGGACGGATTCAATGCAGTTAATATGGACTCCAAAACTGGGACTCCAAACGCAAGAACCATATTCCAAAATGGACCGAGCTAATGGGGTGAAAAAACTCTTAGTTACATAAGGGGAATCGAATTCCTTCGACCACCTTTTTATAAACCCAAGCACGCCTCTGGCTTTATTAACCATGCAGGAAATATGTTCAAAGAACGAACGTTTAGGATAAAGGCGGACTCCTAGATCATCGACAAGAATTATTCTTTCCAAAGAGCAATTATAAGGCATATAAGTGGCATACTGGGGAGTGACACGTGAAAAAGTCATCAGATTGCACATTGAGCTGTTGAGATGTTATTAAGATCCAATTGTAAGTCCAATTGGCAAGAGCTGTCCTTATACTGCAGGCATAGTTTAACATTGTCAGCGTACATAAGCACACGAGAGTTGCCGGTCCATCGGGACCCGGTGAATATACTGGCTTAACGCGTTGAAGATCCAGACTTAGAGAGCATTCGTCTAAGATAGGACTGAAGATTACGTTTGAACAGGGCACAGAGTAAGAATATAGCTGGTCTAAATTGGTTGAGGGAGAATAGGTTGTTTTAAAAAAACTCAGCAAATAGATCGGCAATTGCCTGATCTGAGTTTGCTGTAGAATTATGAAATGAAAGCGAGGAAGGATACAAATTTTGTTTACGCTTAGTGTTTAAAAAATTGTAAATCTGTTTCGGGTCCTGTGCAAACTGAACCCTATAACGAGTCAAATAATTACAATAACACTGAGCGTCGAGCACGGTAAATTTAGACCGAGCACTTATATAATTTTATAGAACCGTTTGAGAGCCTGAGAGTTTATATTTATTATAAAGCCTAGACTTAACATTTTTTAGGCGTGTCAGCTCCTTACTAAACCAAGGTGGTTTACTAGAGACCGACGTATAGGTCACCAGAACACAAGATAAAAGAAGTTCATGGCACTGTAAAAAATGTCCACGGCATCTGCCATGTCAGTGAACATGTACAAATTTGGCAAATTAAATTAACGTGTTAAGCTTTTGAAAGTTAGCTTTACGAACTTTATCGGCTAATCGAACAGACTTATCCTTTACAACAGTGTCCGTATCGATAGAAGGATGGACGGATCTTCAGGCAGCGTCAATGGAGAAACTCTATTTAAGTTTACACCTACAGGATCAGAGACAGAGCAGAGATCTAGTAGACAGTTAAAAGAATTAAAGACATGTTTAACTTGAGACAAAGATAAGTCATGCTGTGCCGCAGTCTGAAGGACATTTGGCACACCATCTGATGACCAACGCGACCCAGGAATATTGAAAGTCTCTATCTGAAAGTCTATTGGAAACGGCCTTAATTGCCGAAAGGTGTTTCCAATAGATAGTCTCTTTAGCAGATGGAGGGACATAAGAGCATGTAATATATATAAAGCTACGTGGAAACGATAGTTGTATACAGATGAACTCACAGTCGGTCAAATCGTCGAGAACAACCAGCTCAGAGATAAGGGAAAAGTCAAGTCAGTGACAACGTTCATGCCATAGAACGGGCATCGTTGTTTGGACTTCACGACTGTTACTTTCAGCGCTGAGTTTCCACAAATTTCCCTTGCAGCCTCTCGACAAGCGAGCCAAAAAAAAGCTTAACTGAACTATTGAGGTATTCAGTTCAGGAGCTTTTGTACCCGAGCTGCTCCCGGAAGTGGCCAGTAATCCAAAGCTTACGTCTAAAGTCTGGCTAATCTCCACGTCGCTAGGCGAACCATTTATGTTCTTCGTTCTCCCGCTCTTGCTATGTTAACGGAGTTATGCGAGCGGAAGCTCGGCTATAAAACGTAAACTAAATGCTAGTTCGCAAATTGAATTGCATTAAAGTCGACGAGCATTTGAAGTTATACCCCGACTCCCCCGTGCATTCTGGCTGTCTTTTTTTCGACTGCATCGTGGGAGTTCTATTTCATTTCACTGCGCAGCTTGATTTGTAAAGGAAGTAACCCCCCTACGAGCATTTGGTGTGCGTTACCATATTCCTTATTATGCCTTCTCTCTGTACCCCCTTTGCACATATTCGGATAGAGGGTCCGTACACCAATATACAAAACGATCTATCGGTGCTTTCCTACATGCATACATTCGTATTTTTCCGCGGGAAAAATTCTCTACAACATACAAATTAAATAAATTCCAAAAACAATCTAAATTTTCATTTAATCCGCTTGTATACACAGCGTCAGAAGCGGCGATGCTTTTGTTTTACTTTAGTTCTCTCGTGCCGCTGCCGGTACATACCTACATACATTCATATAGAAGGTTTTCATTTACCGGCATCGTAACCCAACGACAATTTACTTTGAAAAGAATAAACCTGGTTTTCCAATCCCACCGGTAAGAGTACAAATAAAACAAAACATTAGAAAAATTGAAATAAAAAATAGGCAATTATTTATTAAATTATATATTGGCTGGAAAAAATCCTGCAACTGAACCCTTCACGAGGGCGCACTGTATTACCCCATTTAACGGGTAGTATATTGCCGCGTGTCTGTCCGGGGTAATGCAATGTCTAGCATATTCTACGGTTAAATTCCTCGTGCCCAGAAGCCGAAGGAAATAAACCGTTAGCTATGGTTGAAGGTGCGTTGGCGGCAAACATAAAACGCAAGTGGGTTGTACCCCTGAAAACAAACCGCACTGCAGGAAGAAACCGTGGCTGGGATGTCAGCCAAACGTCGGTGGAAGGCGTGACTGCTACTACCGGCGGAAAGGGAGGGGAGCAATCCTCTCTGCATGTCGCCAGTGGTCACACCTCTAGAATGATGGGAGCAGGTCAGGCTAGTTGTAGTGCTACTGCCGTTTTAACGACTCAGAGTAAACTATGCCGCTCGGGTGCCGTCGTCGATACAGACTCGTACCTGAAGAGCGTACAGCTCTCGAAAGAGGAAGAACAGAGCCTTCTCCGCTCGCCCAAACCAGACATCAGCTCCCTGCGCAGGGCCAGGCCGAAACGGTCAAGCGAGGGGATGAAGCCTAAGCCAAGTACAAGGCGGCCCTTGAGATTCAGAGCCAGCTGCGGAGCAAAGCAACCCTCTCCCAAGAGGAGAAGGCAAAGCTAGCCTGGGCCTGGGACTAAGGCAAACTTTCCCACATGGCATCGACAGGCGGACTCGCCAACAAGGTGGAGAAGATGCTTGGCAGCAAGAGGCAACGCTCCGTTGAGAGTACCTCTAAGGGTGATCCGGCGAGCAAGCGGCCCAAGCAGGCAGCCCTCACACCCAGATAGTGCACATGCAGCTCATCGAATCGCTGTTTACGTGGACCGAAGATGACTCCAAAGCCCGCATGCCCACATTCGATGGTGCGGGGTAGCTGAATGGGGTCAAAATCCTGAAGTGTATGGGCGACCCGACTCGGAAGTGGCTGACGCAAACGATCGGCCAGATGAAAGCATTGTGGGAGGGGGCCCAACTGGAGGTGGTTGATTAGTTGATTAGTCGCATGCATACCGAAGGCGAAGGTATTCTTCCTCATTGCGATTCAAGGCGACCGGGCGTTGAAGCTGCTACAGCGACAAAAACCCGACATACCGACCGCAGACTGGAAGGACTGGACGAAACCCTAAAAGAGGAGGACGGTGATCTGACAGTTATAGTCAACCCGTCGGAAGGTGAGTAAAGTACCCGTGACGCTGAGGGTGTTGCAGTTCAATCTCCATAAAAGTAGGGTCACCATAGCAATGGTGCAAAGATCCCCCGACATAGCTTTGGTCCAAGAGCCATGGATTGCCTCTGCCAGTGCCGTTAGAGGACTTTAGTCCGGCAATTACAACCTTTTCTAATCACTCTACTTGTACGGAAGGGTCTACACGCTAATATAATGTCTAATTACAGCTGTGACGACCTGACAGTGGTGACGCTGAAGAGCGAAAAAAAGCGCCTCCTGGCAGCTTCTTGATACATGGCACACGACAGGACGGACCCCACGGAGGAACTTAGAAGCCTGGTAGAAGCCAGTCCGAAAGACGCTAACGCACACCACTGAGTGTGGGGAAGTCCCGATATAAACGACAAAAGTGAGTCACTCCGAACAAGACTCCACAATACATGAAACACACGCAAACGAAAACACGCGCTTCAATATGCGCCATCACTTTTCCAAAGGACCGGCCGGCGTGAAGACGGGATTATAAGTATGCAAGGTCTCTAGGGGCAGCAGCTAGGGCTCGATCATTATTCAATTAGTAGCTCCATTGATCGCCGCGTTCCCCGGCGCTCTACCCTGCGACTCGCCTAATACGCTTCTTTCCCGCAGCACCGGGCGCACTCCCCGCCACGGAAGCCAGGTAGCTCTGGCAACACAGCTTTTCCTCGCCACACACCACGAGGTGCGCTTGGCCATAGCAACAGCCACGGCCGCTAAGCGGCTCTCTTGGAGAAGTTTTCGTCCCACCGACTAAGCAGTGCTATTGGTCAAGCGCTCCGCCGCTGCCTGCCAGTCTGCGCACTTGGCATAAAATTCACCCACATCCGCCAAGTAGTGCACACTTCAGACTACTACCTCTACCACCTCTAGGGGAGTATTTAATCCGATCATCCACTGTTGGTCGCCAGGCAGTACGGACAGCGAATTTTCTTACGGTCGCCCGCCAGACGGCCCGATTGGTACAATCGTCAGGAGATTTGACACGAGGAACCTCATTCTGCAGCATATGCACATTAAAACCTCAATTTCATTAGGCCCCGACTGAGATTCTACCTTAGCAAGAGAACTTCGTTACGCCTTTAAAAAAATGGAAATATGCAAATTTAAGGTCTATGTTATTTTATTTAATTTATTTATTTATTTAGAAAGTAGCAAATTTCTGTCATTATAAACCATATCCTTACCTCTGGCCGGGTAAGGAGTGTTTTTTAATGATATGCTCCGACTCACATCAGGTGGGCAGAGGCAAGGATAGGTGTCTTAAAATAATTTCACTGTTTACATCCAAGGACAATTCAACATGTAGTAAAGAATATAAATCATTATAGGCCGTACATAAAACGCGGAAAGGGTCGTGCATCTCAAAATTCGATTTACACACATTTAGTGCAATCGGTCGAAAATAACGCGACGGTCTTGAAGGGACCGAGAAACTCAACTGACTTAACAGATACGATGACGAAATGTGACCATTAATGAGTTTGTGAAGGAACATCACTCCGTGGCAGGTCCGACGATCCTTCAGCGAGGGCAGGCACAGAAGACGCAGCCTGTCGTTATAGGAAGGGAGGTGACGATGTGATTCCCAATTAAGTCCCCGTAGAGCAAGCAAAAGGAATTGTTTCTCAACTGATTCAATAAGGTCTTGAAATTTCGTATATTGCGGTGACCATATGCACGAACGATATTCCAGAATTGGGCGAACAAGAGAGACATAAAGGAGTTTAGTGGTATATTGATCATCGAACTCTTTCGACCAACGCTTAACGAAGGCAAAAACCCCTTTGGCTTTACCAACAATTATGCCAATATGGTCAGTGAAGTTTACGTTATGCTTAAACAGAACTCCAAGGTCAGTAACTGAGTAAATGCGTTCAAGAACACTTGTCCCAATAGAATAATTTGCAATGAAACAATTTTTTCGAAAAAAAAGACATAAATTTACATTTGGAGCTGTTCAGGAATAACAAATTGTTGTTGCACCAGGACAACATATTGTTTAAGTCA
>VNJR01000957.1:0-28123 GCA_008042585.1 Drosophila punjabiensis
TCAAACGGTTTTTGCGCATGTATGTGTGTATGTGAAGTTTCCTTCGCAAACACACATGTGTATGTGAAGTTTTATGCATTCTTCGCGTCAGTTTGCTGTATGAATTTGCATTTTATCTGAACATTAAACTTAAACTTATTAAACTTAATTCTAAATAAATGTATTATAAGATAACTTCATTATTTATTTCATTCAGTTTTAAAATTTAAAAAAGATCTAACGTCCAAAAAAAAAACAAAGTACCGAAAAAAATATCATTTGCGGGGACCTCTTCAGTCAATCGGTCTTTTAAATGTCGCTCTGAGCGAGCGTTACCTCGTACCGATCATCGGTAAGAGAGCTTGAAAAGAGCGCGCCTTTGCAACAGCTGAACGTAAAGCAATAAACAGAAAACCGAAAAAAGAGAAACGACGTCGGCTGTTTAGAGCGAGAGCGAGGATGCATACTTTTTTTCTGTTTTTAGCGCGAGTAGAGCGTAAGGAAAAAAACGGTCAACACTTATTTGCAAGCTATGGTAAAAATACATCAATTATATAAATAATTTTACTTGGTTTTTTACCGTAGACATTTTACATAAACTTTACTCGTTGAAAAGCAAGCACTGCTAATAGCGAGTAAATTGGTGCGTGTCTCTGCTGAGTGTTTACAAAGCTTTAAAGTTTTTCCAATTCAAAATAAGTAAATACAGAAATCAAATTTTTGTAGCGCATATTAATCATATTTTTTTAAAACCCTCTCCCTTTATGAAAGTAAATCTTTGTTATTATAATAATTAAATTTTTGTAATAATTTAATGGTATATTAAATAACATACTTCACAGAAAAAAAGCTTTCATTAATAATTATAATTTATTTATATGATCAAACTTCATCTTATAAAGATTTATTATATTCATTTTTACACTCAATATAGCGTCCTGAAACAATACATATAAAACTAATTTTATTAAATAAAAAGCGTCTTTACGTTTAATAGTAAACGAAGCTTTCTTTCCCTGAAACTTTTCATTAAAAATAAACACAAACCTAATTTAATTGTAATGTACAAAATTAAGTCTCATCTTAAACCCTACAAAAACTCCCCTCAACTACCCAACATCTTCCCTGAGAATATAACAGTTGACCAAGGACCGCATAGAACACGATCGGAACAAGTATCCAGAACGATTCCCTCCAGCGGCTGAAATACATCCAAGTAAGACAGGTTCTTCTGCTGCTGCTGCTGTTGAAGGTGGAGCTGCTTGCCCAACTGGCTGTACCTGCACCAGCCAGTGGCCCATAGCCCCCCGCACCGGCGGATCACCAGAGTGTGACGAGAGCCGGCAAACACCCCCAACGGAGCACAGTCATCGTCGGTGTCTGCGGACGAGTTCGTGGAGCAAGCACACTCGGGCAGATCGT
The DNA here is from genome assembly GCA_008042585.1 of Drosophila punjabiensis. NCBI lineage: Eukaryota > Metazoa > Arthropoda > Insecta > Diptera > Drosophilidae > Drosophila > Drosophila punjabiensis. The sequence goes on from VNJR01000957.1 coordinate 1,402, forward strand.
GCAACTGGGGCAGCGGGTAGACAGTGGGCTCTTTCAACAGGCCACCCGGCTTCATCACACGCACTCCCAGCTGGCCGCTGCAGTTGAGGCCCCAGGTGTAGAGGTCCCCGAAGGCGGATATGGCCGCAGTGTGCCAACCACCGGCAGCAATGCGAGTTATCTGGAAGACAGGTTCCCTTCTGATTATGACAGCCAGAAGATAAGTGTAAGCTGGGCAAATATTTACCTTGATCCCCGCCAGTGCCTCCACCAAGAGTGGCGCCTCCTCCACTTTTAATACGTTCTGACCCAACTGTCCGCGGCTGTTAATTATGCCATGAATATGTAAAAAATATAACAAAAAAAGTATTAAAAAATCAGTGGGACGTTAAATACTTGAATTCGCAGCATTTTACATATACTCTTGCTGAGGTAATTATTCGACAGAGGTGACTCATGATTAAATGCAAGAATGTTTTATAAATAAATAAAAGGTACCCTCCTTTCCAGATGTTTGGTTCCCACTGTTCGTGGCAAACTTCCGTCAAAATTAGCAAGCCCTCGGCAAAAGTATTTTAGCAACAAACGGGTAGATTGATGGAAGGTTTCATGGAATACTAACAGCCCATTTCCCCAGGTGAACACGTCACCGTTGCCATTGAGGAGCACGGCATGCTCGTGACCACATTCCAGCTGCTTTACCCGAAACTGTCGTCCGGGAAACTGATGCAGGCAACTGGGAATGCTGTACACGGCATTTTCCGAGCTAACAGCTACGTTTATATGCGATCCGCAGGCAATGTGCTCGATGATCGGCGATGCCGGTAGCTCGGGCGCCTTGGGTATCCCAAAGATAGAGCGCTTTGTGCCCGAATTGGAGCTCGAACGGGGTGGAGCCTCCAGTCTGACTGGCACTAGTTCCGCCTTCAAGTTAGGCTTTACTCTGTACAGTTGTCCGTCGTGTAGTAGCACCAGGCAATGGGTATCGCCGGCGGCCAGGGCCTTTATGTCACCCGCCGCCTCGAGGGTCACGCACTCATTGGGACACTCGGCCAACAGGCCACGCAGCCACAACTTCCGGCCAAGAGCGAGGGCTGAATACCGCCAGGCGATCGAAATCGTGCACTGGTTCTTATCCGACAAAGGGGAATTTATTTCTGGAACAAAATCAGGACTGATTAGTAAGCATACGGTGGAACTTTGATAATAGGAATATGTAAAATAAAATGTAATATTAGAAGTTATTTTAATATTTTTAATTTAATAATAAATATATTCAAAAGTTCTGTTATCAGAAGTAATTAAAAAAGTGTAAGAGCGTATACATTTATTTGTTAGAATAATATATAATCTCAATTTTTTAAGTAATACAAGAGTTTTGAAAACTTTATTCGATTTTTAAATATTTTTTAAAATATCATAAACTTTTCTTTCTGTTAGTTATTAAATATAAATATACATAAGAAATGGTGAAGCATTTATGTCTAAGACAATAATTTTATTTTTGAAAAATCGTTGAGTACCAATTTATTAAAAAATATTTTACTAACAAAACTTAATATTTAAAAAGAGTTTTTCTGTTTTAAGAAACTTGACACACTTTTAAAATCAAATATAAAGTTTTTAACCCTTTAAATCACATTCATAATTTTAAATTAACATTCTTATAATCTTCTAAAGGTTCTGTGTTCAACTTAGTCAATGTCTACTGTACAAAATTAAGTGCACGATCGACGGCTTTTGTTGCCTCCCGCTCATTACACAGTTACAAACCCCTGAAGCCGGCGTTGCAGTCGGCGGCATTGCCGTTAACAAATTCATGCTGGCCAAAAGCGTTGAAGCCCGTAAATAGAAGCCGCATCTTCTTCTTCCTCCTGGCCAGCGGTTGCGCAGCGACGACGTCGCTGTGGTTGTTGCTGGAATTTGTTGGAGCGTTGAGAGAGAATTTGTTTTTAGTTGTTGGTCGGCGCTGAACCTGGGCTGTTGTGCCTGGTGGTTGTTACACTTTTTGAATTCCACTCCCCGGAAGTTCACCGAAAGACACCGCGCCGCCGGGTCACCAGCAGACAGCAGCGGATCAGCTGTTCTCAGGAGTATATAAATACGGAGATATAGTAGTTAGCACCGTGCCCCGCAGCTCAGAGGATGGTAGGTTATCTGCTGGTGTGCCGTAACAGCTAATTAAGTGTCGTCGTCTTGCTGTTCCGTAATTGTTCAATTTGTTTTCGTTTCGCGATCGTTGTCATGGTGACCGCAGGGCACAACAAAAAAATAAAACTAATTGTCCAACACTCATACGTTATGTTGGCTGCGGCTCATGCAGAGCTTTTTCCAGCACTAAAAAATACGATTTGGCGCAAAAATTTTATTAATTCAAAAAAAGGGATGAATTTGCAGGGAAAATGCTTTGATTTTATAGGAATTATAAGTGTGTTTTCTTGAAAGTTATTATTTTTACTTTTTTTATGATTTTCTAAAGCTTTACTACAAAAACCCTAAAAACGGAACCATTTAAAAGTCTATTAAGGCAACGGATTTAATAGTTAAATATACTTTATTCTTAAAAAAAACTATTAAATATATAAACACTGAATTGTGTTACGATTTTAAAGGGGTTCATATTGTTTATAGTTACAAAATGTTGTCTTTTAGATTATAAAACGAAAATTCTATTTGCAACCCCAATATTTATATATTAAAAAAATTTAAAGAAAGCAAAGAGAAATCTAATCTCAAGAAGACAAAGCTTGTTTACATATGTAATTGGCACAATTTACAACACTATTTTACCTATAGGTATATATGTAACTGTTTTTATGTACAAAAATTTGTATATATATATATAGAAACATTTCTATGTAAATTATATAAAAAATGCAAAAGTTGATAGAAAATGCATACAGAGAGAATATTGATTGATTACAATACTTATTTTGTACAACTGTGTATAATTGTCTCTGTGTAATGTTAACTATATATTTCAAATCAAATTTGATAAGGTGTATTTTGCTTTATATCGCCAAGGCCACATTTGATTCCAGCGCACCGAATTTTTTTCACCTGATTAATTAACGTCAAAAGCAAAGCAAACATAAAAACGAAAGTACATTTTTACAGAACACGAGTCGCTCTTTAAGTTGAAAAATTATGAGCGGCTTACATTTATTAAGTAAGAAATCCCAAATGTTCCCTTTTTGATTAGTCTTTGTAATGTGTGATAAAAGGATTTCTTATTTTTATATTTACTAACAAATACAAATCGATCTACTTTTACAACTTGCGTTATATTTTCTATTAATTTTATATACAGGTAAACCTTCACTAATGTAACCTTATAATTAATTTTTAGACAAATGTACATACTATTACCAATTATAAAGTCATACCTAGTCATAATTATAAATAAAGAATTTTACAACGTTATTAACCCATTTTTAGATTTACAGGCTGGACTGTTTTTTACTAGAAATATAATTATAACTGGTAAAGCGTATTTTTCGGAAGATATACCTTCTTTTTTAAATCAAATAAATCCGAGAGAATCTCCATAAATCAATAGATTATATATTCATTATAATCATATATATTTTACTCACCTTTTAGGGTCTGCTTTCGCTGTTGCGCAAACTGAGACCCAATCCGGATAAGGAGGCCCGCATCCTGCTCCTGGGACTTGATAATGCCGGCAAGACGACGATACTGAAGCAACTGGCATCGGAGGATATAACTACGGTTCGTATGATAGCCGCAAACTGCTTCCGTTTGCCCCATAAAATTCGGAGTGAACCCCTGCAGGTAACACCCACGGCCGGATTTAACATCAAGTCCGTGGCAGCCGATGGATTCAAGCTGAATGTATGGGATATTGGGGGTCAGTGGAAGATACGTCCATATTGGAAGAACTATTTTGCCAATACAGATGTGCTGGTGAGATATTATACTACTACTACTACTTCGTAATTATAAAATTTTAATAAACATTTTAACTTCCTAAAGATCTATGTGATTGACTGTACGGATCGGGCTCGACTTCCGGAGGCGGGCAGCGAACTGTTCGAGATGCTGATGGATAACCGGCTGAAGCAGGTTCCCGTATTGATTTTCGCCAACAAACAGGACATGCCCGATGCCATGAGTGCCTCCGAGGTGGCCGAGAGGATGAGCTTGGTCCAGTTACAGGGACGAACCTGGGAGATCAAGGCCTGCACTGCCGTAGATGGCACTGGGCTCAAGGAGGGTATGGACTGGGTGTGCAAGAACATGAAGAAGTAATCCAGTTTTATCTGTTAAGTTGTGTAATGCTATCTCTAAGATTCAAATCATAAATATATGTATGTACTTTTAATGTCAGTTAAATAAGAAATTTGTTTTATAATTAATTTATTAAGATTTTATGCTTTTTAAAGTGTTTTTGCTAGTTTCCAAAGAGCTGAATTCTACAATTTATGAAATAATAAATTTGTAACAGAAATAAATGAGACAGACATAAAATCTTAAATCCAAGTAACAAGTGATTTTAAATCAAACAAAATTCTCTTTTCAAACATAATTCCTTAACTATATACCCACAAGTGTGCCTAGAAATAAAATACCGATGTGTTTTCACGGACCCTTTGCACTTCTTCAGAGGATCCTGCCCACGGGCTCTCATAATAATGGTCTGCTTATCCTGGGCCTGGACAATGCCGGCAAGTCCACCCTAACTGCACGTCTCGCGGAGATCTTTAATGGCAAAGTAAGTTAGGGCAAATCTTAAACCAATCCCTCTGATCCATCGTAATATTTCAGGGCAAGGAAGCCACGGCTCAGGCCAGTGAATGGAGCCTGAGGATCAATAATTCCAAGCTCAAGTTGTGGGATATTAATGGGGAACTAAAGAACAGGCAACTTTGGCCCAATTATTACCAAAAGGCCAGGATTTTGGCAAGAACAATACCTTCAAGGTGTAAGCTAGCGCTCTGAAATATTTATTTGCAGATTTTTGTAATCGACAGCAAGGATGCAGTGCGTCTCAGCGAGGCACGTTGCGTCCTGTGCGATGTCCTGCTGCATGAGGAACTGAACAAGGCTGCGCTCCTGATTGTATCGAATAAAAAGGACATCCCGGGATCCCTATCCATGTCCACAATCGTGGACCTAATGGGTCTGGAGCAATTGCAGAGCAGGGAGTGGACTATTAAGGAGTGTTCTCTGCAGACTGGCCAAGGAGTTCAGGTTTGAAAGGAGACTCTAAGCCTAACTTAACTTATTTATTAATTAAATTATTTTTTAGGACATTGTGAACTGGGTTGTCAGCAAGACCTGCAAGGCCAAGAAGTGATTTATCAGTTTTTTCTTTCCTTTTTTTGCATTTTTAGATATTGTACAAAAATTGTTATTATATATATTAAATGTCTGCTAAAAATTGGTAGTGCATTAAAAAGTTGTTACGATTCTTAATTAAATAACACTCACAGCAACAAAGAATGTATTATTAATTTGTTTAAATAATTTGACGAAATAAATTTTGGGGCAGTAACGTGTTTTTATTATGAAATTCAGAAAATATTCCCATTAATTAAACCGAACTTATTAAGGCGTAAATAAAGCGGCAACCCAACTATATATGTGAGGTCAATGCCCTTTTCTGTAGAAAAATCTTAGGTAATCTTGTGAGTTTGACTCATATAATAAGTGTGCATGAAGAGTTTAGTTCATTCAGTTCAGCTTTTCCAACAGTCCTTGCAATGTGCTCTACTCTGGTGGCCCTACTCATCTCGGCTCTGGTTCTGCCTCTGGCTCAGGCTCAGGCCAGGACTTTAGGAGAATCCGGATTAGAAAATCAGAAATCGAATGATGTCTCCCGCACTCATTGGCCCATTGATATACTCGAACGTGAGGTAAATTACGAGCTCATGGCCTTGGTAGACGAGCGTCTGGAAAGGATTTATGACGAGAACCTCCAAAACGAGATCAGGAACTTCGTTGTGAGACACTTGAGGCAGTGCATAGGAATATCCGGCTTTGAAGAGTCCAACTGCGTTATGCGAGCCACTATTTTATATAAACATTTTGCTTGACTTGTATTGCTAAATACTAATAAAATGTGAGCATTAATTAAAAGCAAAAAATAATTGTAAAATCTCATTTACTTGACTATATTTCATTCTAAGATTTTGCGTTACGATTAAATTTACAAAATGATATTCTTGTACTGTTCAAGTTGCACCCTTTTGGTTACCAAGTATAAAAAGTACGTATGGAGCCTATCTCCAATGTTACAGTCAAAGAAGGCTGCAGTTAAAATTTCTACAACGTAAAAACATCTGGTAACAAACTGATAGATGGAAGGGAGGGAAAAAAAGAAAAAATATATTATTTTTTTTAGATACGCATAAGATGGATCTTGGAGAGAAATTTGAAAAGTTTCAGGCCGAGATGATCGAACGGCTGGAGGTTTTGGAGGCAAATTCAGGAGGCAATCGTTTGATCAAACGGCTGGAGGCTTTGGAGGCAAAGGTCGAAGTTCTCGCAAAGAAGGATGCAAAGTTGACTGCAAGGATGAGACCACCGGCAGTCAACTTTAACTTCCCCAAACCCAACGAAGGGGCTTAGCGGCATTCGTAAGTATATTTTAAATAAAATATAAATAAATATTAATAAAATTTGTCTTTTTGCAGATCGCCGATCTTCAGATCTACAGATCTTCAAAGTCATAATAAATAAGAATTGCGTCACGTAAATAACTGTTGTTCAACCATGAATAAATTGTGAACATTCATTTAAAGAAGTTTTTTTGGGTGGTTTTTGTGCTCTACTCCATACGGAGCTTAAGGTTTTAAAGATTTAAAAGTTTTAGTTTTATCTATAATAATATAACAGAAACAATAACAAATTCAAAACCAATTTTATAAAAAATATATTTAAGTATTTATTTTTAAGTGACAGTGAGGTAGATTTTTTTATACCCTTGCAGGGTATTATAATTTCAGTCAGAAGTTTGCAACGCAGTGAAGGACCCTACGACCCTATAAAGTATATATATTCTTGATCAGCATCAACAGACGAGTCGATCTAACCATGTCCGTCTGTCTGTCTGTCCGTTTCTACGCAAACTTGTCCCTCAGTTTTAAAGCTTTCTAAATGATACTTTGTAGATAGTCTTCTATCTACTCTCACTCGTATATATGTCGGAACGAGTCGGATCGGTCAACTATATCATATAGCTGTCATACAAACGATTCGTAAATTTAAAGAAAATAATTTATAACTCCGTTGTTTTTTAACATATCTTGATCAACTCACGGTTATAAGCTATGTATATTGTTTCAAATTTTTAGATATAATTTTATAAAAATCGGACTACTATATCATATAGCTGCCATAGGAACGGCCGGGAATTTTCAAGAAAAAAAATTACAACTTTGTCAGTTTTCAACTTAACTTCATCTACTTTGATATTATATCAATGATATATAAGTATTCCATAATATTTCAGAATTTAGATTTAAATATCATTAAAACCGGACGACAATATCATATAGCTGCCATACAAACGATCGCTATATGTGGAGGTAAATTACATTTTACTTTACCTGTAAAAATATAAAAATAAAATGAATATGAAAGTTATTCATTTTAAATTAAATTGGGTTAGATTATAATTTTGTGCAATTTAAATTTGTAAGGGTGTACAAACTTCGGCGTGCCGAAGTTAGCTTCCATTCTTCTTTTTATTTAACATGTGCTCTTTTTTCTCTCTCCGTTTATAATTGATTGGAATTACAAAAGAAATTATAAAGAAAAATTCTCTACATTTAAGTGGACCGAAGTTATTCTACAATATGTATCAAAAATAAACATTTAAATAAATTTTCATTTACAAGAAAAAGTCTTGCCTTTGTATTTATTTTTAATAAATTTTCACAAGCACACATATATAACTCATACTCAGGGGTACTCGGTATAATGAGGCACTTTAAAAAATATATAAAAAATTGTATCACAATTTTAAAAGTCAGTGGACTGCTGATTTCTTCTCTGGTGGTTAATGAAGGACATGACAAGGCCAATCGAACGCCCCACGCAATGCCGGTCCATCTTGCCCTCCGAGATGCACTGCCTCAACTGGTCCACCGCGTGATTCCTGATCTGGTTCCTAGTCTCAATGCTGGCGATCCTTGGCAATTGCTTCTCCACCTTGTGTAGAAGGGGATATGCCTCCCGGTAATCGGCCACATCGCAGGGCCACACAGAAGAGTGCAGATGCGGTCCGGAACGAGACGAGTCACGTGAATCCTGGTACTCCTCCAGGTAGTCCTCCTTTGAACCACTCAGTGTCCTGGCCTGAACCAAAGCCAGGGCCGAAATGAAGAGGATCACCAGAATGGAACGCATTGTAGAGACAGTAGTATTTATATATTGAGACTAGGTAAATGGACGCCTTTCTGTTCGCTTTTATAGGGAAGGAGTTATCTCGCATGCAACATAGTTGCATATATAGGCACTTCTGTCACGTTTCCATTGATGAAAATGTCAGAGATAAGGTAATCCCGAGTCAGACAGGTGAATAAACTGCAAGATTTGCAGTCTGTCAAGGTCGAATAACGGAAAATAAATAAATTTTTACAGTATGCCTTGTTTATAATCCAAATTAATCAGTTTAGTAATTTATATTTATAAGAAAAGAATCAGTCTTCAAAATAAATTCAAAAATATATTAATTAGCTTTAATAATTTTCCAAAATCATAATCAACTCTCAGGTAAAAAAAATCAAGAGACCAACGCAAAGAATAAATATACCATTAAATAAAATAAACTTTCCAAGACCGAGGTCCTAACTTTTTGGACATGTACCATTGTGTGCCTGGGCCTGCTGCCTCTCGGCCTTCTCCTGCTCGCTGCGTAGTCGTTCCGCCTCCATTTTGCCAAACTTACTGTTCAGGAAGAGCTGCTCCTTGTAGCGATTCTTGCGTCGCTCGTCCATGCTGTACCGCCTCAGCATGTCCCGCCGATCGACAATCGACATGGAGATATCCTGGCAGTCCCGCGAGGGCTGGCAGAAAGTCCAGGAGCCAAAAATGGTTTCCAAGCAACCGCAAGTGCGACAATAGCCCACAAAGTGTCCAATCAAATTGGAATTGTTTTTGCGAAAGGATAAAGATAGGGGTCCGCCGAGGATCATTTGGGCAATTCCCGAGAACTGCCAGTCGTTAAGATTGTCGAGAAGATCGTGAGCTCTCGGTGGTACTGTTTCCTGCACACTCACATTCAGTGGGATTCCCGCACTCTGTGGCCCAATGTGGGGCTTCACCTTTGTGGGATCTTTCTTGGCGCACTGACGCCGAAGGCGATGGTGTGGAGCGCTGTTCTTGGTTCGTCCGGATTTGGGTTGAGCACAGGTGGGCGCCGGTCCTTTATCCGGAATGGCTACAACTGGAGACTTGATATTGATGCGGATGCCAAGGACTAGGGACTCCCATGATCCGTTGAGGTCACAGGGTGCACCTGGAAAAATAATTGTTTGGATTTGGATTTAATTATTTTTAGGCCAGACCTAAGGGCTTACCATCTTACCATCAGCGGGATCGACAAAGCAGCAGGGCAGATTCTTCTCGGTCTCCTCCTCATCCGACTTATTGCATTTGGTGGCCTGAATGGTCTCCAAACGCTCCAGGATCTTGTCTAGAATGGGTGAAATCTCCGCGTGCTGCTGCTGCTGCTGTTTTGGCTGTGAGTCCTGCGCTTGACATGGGATATTGGATGAAATTTCGGGTTCTTTTGAAACAGTGGAACCTCCAAGCTGGCTTGCTTTGGAGAGAATAACTCATGAGTTGAAAAGTATATGAAATTCTAAACAACTTACGTAGTTGCATCTGGGGATTTGTTATTCTGGGATGTAGAGCTGGAGAAGGTTGACCTGCTCCCACAATCCTTCGAGCCATCTCGATGGGCGACACATTCATTTGGCTTGCCATACTTCCCAGGACATTTGCAGGCGTTTGTGAGGCCTGAGTAAGTAGAACTTCGGGAAAGGGCATTGGTCCTGGATTCATCAGATTAGTATTTCTTTTCGGAAGCTTTGAGCAAGGTGGATTATTCAGATGAGTATTTCTTTTCGTTGACTTTCGTCCAGGTGATTCTTGCCTGTCCTGGACCTCCTTCCACCAATACTGCGTGTTTTTCAAGGCCTGATTAAGGTTGTCGACTTGCCTCTGATACTCGTCCAGCAAATTGAAGAATGAGGCCTGATTAATGGCCTTCATTCCGTTGGATATATGCCTTGAATCAAATCCGGAATATAAGTTCTTCCAGGGTCTTCCAGGGTTGGCGACATATTTTTGAACAGGCTTCTTCAGGTTGGTAGTTTCTTGTTTGGAAACATCCTTATTATTAGATTCACTGGGATTTGCCTTATGAAGAGCATGGTTTTTTTTATTTGATGACTTCTTGGGCTTAACCAAGGGAATATCATTGTGCACCAGCTGAAGGTTCTCGGCCATAGGTAGGTAATAGGGCTTCGAGCCGCCATTTCGGTTACTCTCCTTAGTTAGTTTGATAAAGGCTTCCAGGGCCTTCAAATAGTCCTTGTTCTTAGCATAACTTTCTGCCCTGGGCTTACTCGTTTTGGGCGGATTCTTACTCGCTTTTCTCACATCCAAGTGCCGGGGATGTTTTTGATCGCTCAATATTTTACAGAAACCCTTCTTGTACTCGTTATAAAGTTCACCGGGCTTAATCTGGGATCTCCTTGACTTTATGTCAGCCAATATCTCCTTAAAAGCTTTTGAGGAATTGCTAGACTTCACATTTTCCAGCAGACCCGAGAGATCATTCTTGATTATGCCCTTCAAAGAGGCTTTGCTGTCCGATACTAGATGAGCATCTTGATTAATTTGCTTTGGCAGATCGGGCTCCATTTCCTGGCTGATCTTTTTGGCCAAGTCCTTGACCAAATTCCCTTCCTGGAAGTGTTCAATAAAATTCAGTAAATCGGTTAAGGCACTTAGCTTTACACCTGAAAAACTAAATGGTGTGCCAGATTTTGAAGGTAGGTTTTGCCAGGCTTTCAGGTATTCGTTGTAAATACGATTAAGTTCGAGAATTCGCTGAGTTCTGGCATCCATCGGGTAAGGTTTAGCCGATTGTTCGTCATTCTGCTCATCCCATTTTGGCACAGACATTGGACTTGCAGCAGAGCCTTTTCCTTCGGGTTTTTCTTTGAAATTGTTAAAGTCAATCTTGCTTCCCTCCGAAGAGATCTTTTCTATCTTTTCTTTTTCCGCAGAAGCCTTTCCCTCAGATTTCCCTCTGTCCTTTATTTGACTGGAGCTCACTTTAACCTTTTCCTTTCCCTTCTTTTTTATTGGTCGTCTGGCCATGCACTGTGACCTTGCCTCGCTTCGCTCATCGGTGGCGTCATACTTCATAGTGGGAAGGTTTACAGATCCTTTCTCTTTATTTTCCGCTTTTATTAGTAAGGCACTGATAGGACCTGTATAGGATGAGGACGCCATCTTTGCTTTTCTCTCCGCTTCACCGTCTCCAAATTTCAGGAGATCCAAATAGCCGTCGCAGAGCCTGTGGGCATGCACCTTATTCACCTCTTCGTCCACATCCGGCATTCTCGACCACGTCGAAGTCTCTTTGTGTGTTAACGAGTCCTGATTTGTATCCGGTACCATTTGTGTTTCGAGTAGAAAGGATCCAGTTATAAGTGGAAAGATTAGAAACAGAAGGCCGTAGATCATAAGCAGATAATATCTAGACATCTCCTCATATTGTTATTTCCAGCTCACGGTTTTTCATTCGAACGAATTCCAGATTTTAATTTTTTGTTGTATGATTTGTGATCTAATAATGACATTATACGAAAAAATGTTAAGATCGTATTTATGATTTTAGTTATAGGATTTTTTAGAAAGGTTTTTGGTGTGGTTTTTACAAAGATTTTTTTGGGGAGGTTTAAAAGAAGTTTTAGAGCTTATTTATAAGGTCTTCATAGGAATTTTGAAATAGGTTTTTAGAATGTTCTTTTAATGGGTTCCAGTGTTGGTCAACATGTTCCTAGCAACATTTTTCATATTTTTGGTGCTGCGCAACATTTAAGAAGCAACACCTTCCTTCAGATGCTTTCCTATTTCTTTTTTCCTTAATTAGTCTGAAAAAAATTTCAAGCATTTACTTTAGAAGATCAATTACAAAAATAATAAGTCATTTTTATTGAATTTTGATAGGACAAAAATTTAAAATGATATCTTCAAGTAATAGGATTTTAAATGACATTTCTATGGGTTAAAGGGCTTCAAGGAGTTGTCTCCCAGATACATTGAATCGCACTTCTTCTCGCTGGTGACTTTGACTTTTTTCTTTTTAACTTCTTGATGTTCCTTTAATTCTCCTTGTTCCTGGTTAGCTTGACTGACCTGCATGTAGGGATGATAGATGTTTACATGCGACTTGTAGGACTCCTTGATCACCTGAGGTGAGGTCCATCGCAGGAGAGAATATGGACTTCCCAGCTTTTCGCTGGTGCCGGTCATGTGACCCGATCCGAAAGGCTGTTGACCCACCATTGAACCGGTGGATTTGTCGTTGACATTCAGGTTGCCCACATTGAAACGGAAGGCCTCGTAGGCCTGCTTAATAAAGTCCTGATCATTGGCAAAAACAGATCCAGTCAGTCCATGGTTAATTTCAGATACCTTGGCCATCGTCTCTTCGATCTTGTTGTCAGGATAAACGTAGACACCCAGAATGGGGGCTAGCAGCTCCTCTCTACAGATGATATTGTCCAGATCTTTGACCAGCACCACCGTGGGATCCACATAGTAACCCTGCTGCTTGTCGCACGTCCCTCCGGTAAGGAGTTGGCAGCTCGGGCTCTGGGAGATGTATCTCAGCCACATGAAGATGCGATCATAGGCCTTTCGATTGATCACCGCCGAGCAGAAGCAGCCGCAGAAGGTGGCGTGGCCGACGCACAGGGCGGCGGTGGCACTTAGCAGTGGCTCCATGATATCATCCATCCACAGCGATTCCGGAACATATAACATCGAGCAGGAGGAGCACTTCTGACCGGCGTACTCAAAGGCCGATCTTATGGTACAGGCCACCACAGTGTCGGGATCCGCTGAGGGATGAACAAAGTGGAAATTCTTGCCACCACCTTCACCAACTAATCTTGGATAGTTGTGATAGAAGTTGAGATTCGAGGCCACCAAATGCCACAATACTTTGAGCACCGTTGAAGTGCCGGTGAAGTTAATCCCCGCCAGATATGGATGTTCAGTCACCACGGTAGCAAAGGTTTTATCATCGGCTGGCACAAAGTTCACAACTCCATCGGGCAGCCCTGCATCCCGCATGGCCTCAAAAACGAAATAGTTGGACAGAATGGCCGAGTCGGAGGGCTTCCACAGCACCGCATTGCCCATCAGGGCAGGCGCCAAGGCCAGGTTGGCGGCTAAGCCCGTGAAGTTGAATGGACTAATGGCAGCCACAAAACCTGAAATATACAATATAATTACAAATACGCATTCTGTAATTTTAGTGGGAAACAACTCACCTGTCAGCCCTCTAAGCCTCATCATATTCCTGCAGTTTCCCTGTGAATCATTGGCCAGTTCGTAGTTGGCCAGCTCCCGTAGAAAGATCGGATTGATCCGCATCAAGTCCACCAACTCGGCCACATCCTCCTCCGCCTGACAAAGGGTCTTGCCCTGACCGAGCATTGTGGCCGCTACGATGTCGGTGCGATATCTGCCAGCTATCAGACTCGCTGCTCGTTCCCAGATCGCAATCCGGTCGCTCAGCCTGGTCTTGTCCCAATCCACCTGCGCATCCAGACTCCTGTCGATGGCCGTATTGATTAGGACACGGTGGGCATGGCTATAGCTGGCAATTGGCTGATTAAAGTTGTAAGGCAGCACCTGCTGTAAATCATCGTTGCCGGAGAAATCCTGGCCGTTGATCACGATGGGCACGTGCTCGACTCGGTTAAGGACACCCAGCAGGGCGTACTCAAGATCAGTTCGCTCTTTGGACCCGATTTCGTAGGTAAGCAACGGCTCGTTGGTAACTAAGGGCTCCTTGACGTCGAAGTGCTCCGTCAGCGATGAGTGTCTGCTTTTGTTTCGAAGGGTTGTGAATCTATGGAAAGGATTAAAAAATAAACTTTAAAATTAAGAACATTAATTACCGAGTTAAGTTTTATACATTTTACAAAATTAATGTGAATTTTCGCGCGCATTTTTACGAACAAATATATCGATAGCTTTCGAGACTACGATGGCGATCTAGCTACACTGCAGTTCGTTTTTTTTAATTTTGAGAAAATAAACTCTAAGTCCGAGGCTAAAAATATATATTTGTTTTAAGGATCTATAGAAATATAATAAAAATATATTTTAATTAATTTTTAACCGCAAAACAATTATAAATGGTTTTTATTAATAGAAAAAATTACCATTCGACAAAATAGATTTAAAATAAAATATAACCAAAAGTAAAGCTAATTTCAAAAACTATAAAAGGTAACAATGATAATCATACATAATGTATAATTATTATGGAAACAAAACCTTGAATTTTAACGAAACGTCCCATTAGTTAACGAATAATATTATATTATTCATAATTGTTTTTATTTTACAAAATATTTTATAATTATCAACCCTAAGACTCTGACCTTTTTCAAAAAAAAAAAATTATTTATACGATATTTTTGAGCTTTTTTATCAACATCGGACAATACTCATCCCTATCATTCTCATCGATAACAAATCAGCTGTGAATTCGATAGGGCTTCAAGTTGTAAACAAACTTGTCCCAGCTGCAATTGTTATTATTTTGTGATGCAATAAGGCAGAGATTTGTTTATAAAATGCAGCTCACCCGCCTCTTACTGAAGCCGCGAGCCTCGGAAGTCTTGACCGCATATTTAAAGCAATGCCATGAGCCACCTTGGACATCATATTTCGTCAAGGTATGTACAGTCTCTCCAATGGATTAAGGCAATTGAGCTTAAGTTGAATCCTGTGCACCAGCACAGTTGCGGGATGTGACCAACGATCAACGGGGAATGTCGCACTTCAACTGGACCCTAGACAGTGGAACCAACTATCACATACTTCGTACTGCTTGCTATCCCTATATGAAGTACCACTGTAGCAAGAGAGAGGTGCAGGATCTCTGGCTGGAGGACAAGTTCTTTCGCTTCCTAAAAGTCATCAATCTGGGTGAGTAAGGGGGAAGTTTCAGTTAATTAAAAGAGATATAAAAATTCCCTTTCAAGCATTTTTAACAGAAGTTAATGAATTAATTATCCATAATTTTTATACATATATATAATATTTATAATTTTAACCTTAAAACATTCTTCAACAAGAGATATTTTCATTTAAAAATAACTCCTATTACAGGCTTACCTATGCTCTTTTACGGACTGGCTGCCATTCGCCTAATTAGCCACACAGAGATTGTTCATGTCAGCGAGACGGTGAAGGTTCCCATATATTTCTTGTATGCCGAAGATAAAGGTGCAAATTTTTGAATATAATTTAGAGAAAGCCAAAAGGTAAAATGAAATGAAAAAAGCAGCCTCCTTATTTATGTATGTACATACATATTTATTAAAGTTTAACAAATATTGAGGGCAACAACTTAACATATTCCAGGGTGTTTTTTGAATATTTTTCTGGAGATTTAAGAACAATTGCTTAACAGAAAAAATAAGCCAAGTGAAGAAGCTTCTAAGAGGTTCTCTTTTGGCCAACAAAAAACTAAAGTCGTAGATAAATCTGATATCCACTGGTGTCTTTTAAGGGTTCTTTTACCTAAGCCCTAGTTATTAGGGATTAAGTAATAAATATTTATCCCTCACTTCATTTCAATCTTTAAGATAACTAAATATTTCCAGCTACTTCTCCTTACTTAAAACCTAACAATTGCTTTAAACTAACCAGCGATTAAGAGACACCCCAGATAAACGTACTTTTAACAATCACCAAGGTTTAACAATGGAAGAAATTTTCAGTTTTTACAGTCAGTCGGATGATTCTCACAGGTCTCATCATAGTTATCCAGTAGCAAGGCCTTCACTGAGGCCTCGAACTGGCTGAGCGAGCAAGGTGCATCGCAATTGGGAATGGTCAGCTCCTTGGGGAATTTGTCCTCACTGTTGTAGTAATAAACGAGCTGAAAGAAATATAAATAAAATATAAAATACAGCATAGAAATCATAACTAAAGCAGTTACCAACCTTCACTTCAAAGTCACCATCAGCAAAGGACTTGCTGTGATGCAACTCAAAGGCCAAGGCTGAGGCATATTCGGGTAAATTTGTGGTCTGATCAAGGATCCCCAAAGAGTTCATGACATTAACCAAGGTGACATCATGTCCAGAATAAAGGAAGATCTTCCGATCGGGATTTAGGTTCCTCTTCCGCTTGTTTTGCATTTTAAATAGTATTTCGGTGAGAAAGGCACCACCCTTGATCCTTTTCATCAGATTGGTCTCGGTAAAGAGAGTATAGCTTCGCTCGGCCAAGGGCCTGATCTCCTCGGGATATATATTCTCCGTCCAATCGGGCAAAACCAGACCAGCCTCTTCTTCTGTTTTCAAAGTGCCATACAGTAGTTCCACATCCAGCACATTTGAAATGTTCTACGACGGAATAAGAGAGGAAATATATTAGAATTATCTTTTAAATGGAGAACTGGTAGACCTCCCACCTTGCCTGTATTTTTGGTCAGCAGTTTGTACAACTCCAAATTCTCCTCGTTCAGTTTCTGGAGTTCCGCCGGCGGTGCCTTGTAGAGCTTCTGCAAGATGTGGTCATACTTCAGGCAGGGTTTCTTTTGGGCCAGCAACTGTCATAGAAATAACAATATGTTAATTGTGATGACTTGCACTTGGTTTATGAATATATTGCACTCACGATATCATCATTACGCGCCAGCGTATTCACGGCCACCGGCTGCCAGGGTATTGGCAACACATTACTATTCTCCAGCGGCGGCATCATGCCGGCCAAGACGCTCTGGGCGCTCATCTAAAAGATAACAACCAACCGGCCAACTGATTAGGGCTCCCCCATCGCGGACAGATAGCTACAGCTATGGAATATATACATATATATGTTTATATAGTTATCGGAACGATTGACGCACCACACAGCGCTCCGCCGCTGAGCTAAGCACATGGACCTGCTGTTGCGTGTAGAGGCTGTTCGAGGGCAGGAGACGGTAGTAGCGCATGCGCAGATTCCTTCCCAGATTGTAGGCCTGCAGGGTGCCCTTCTGTTGGGTAAAGAGAATATTGATTTGAATTAGAAAATTTTATATAAAATAAGGAAATTAAATATATGTTTAAAATATTCATTTTTTAATCCTACTTATTTGCTTTAACTTTTAGTAAAGAACGACATTTTAAGTCTGTCATGAATATATTACGTTCACAGAGACGCAGAATGTAATTATTTTATTTTTTGTACTAAATAAAATTAGGGTTTCTAGCATAACTTTAACTTGTTTTTTCTACCTAGAAACCAAATTTCATTCCGATTGGTAAAGTTTTCGAATCTTTTCTTTACTTTTCTTGCTCTCTTAAACTTTCCCTTTACGCTGACGCCTAAAAAGTAGGCAATGGTTTTTGGGCTTTATTGCCCTGGCATTCTATTAAACTTTCTGTTTTTAATTGTGTTGATACAATTTTTAATATTAAAAATCTCTTGCAGGTTGTTAATAATTTTAATTTAAATAGTCAAATCTTATCAAGTCAAAACCAATTGAACTGTATAACTCAGGAATTCATGATCTTGATAAATAAATCCAAAATCTAAGTGTTAACTTTCAAGTACTTAGTGCTCACTGATAAGTTTTAAGAGCTAAAGAACTTGCTGAAATTAATTTTACTTTACTTTACATAAATTCTTAATGTTTTTAGTTGCTATACAAAAAATTCCAAATCATATCTCTAAATGAAACTCATTACAATAGGTATTTACGGAAGGAATATGTAAAAAATATGTCGTTATCGAACTTTGTGGCTTTTACTTGACTAAAACTTTCTTTCTAAATAATTTATTATAAAATTTGCAAAATGTATGCCACTATTTACTATCTATATTTTAAATTATTTATTAGAAAACTCTCTTAAAACAAATTACCTACCGGAGTGAGAGCTCCCAAGCCTCCCTGCCAGTCGTGCGCTGCATGCGGATCCAGTGGGTAGAAGCCACTGGGATTCTTGGCCCCGTGTCGAAACAGCTGTTGGATTGATAAAAGCACAATATGCTCAGCTATAGCTCGCTTTTTAGATATGTTTACTGCTCCACGAGCTCACTTACTATGGATATCATGCGTAGATTCCGCAAGCCCTGCTCGTCGTTGCTGTCGCCGAACACAAAGTATGCCATCATAACGAAACAGAGGGCGCTGCCCAAGGCGATCACCGATATTTTGGTGCCGCGTCGCGATTTGCAGTCCATTATGCCGGATCGGGCCTATGCTCCTGCTGCAGTTTGATCAAGAAAATATACTTAAGATTTGCAGCCTAAAAATAGTTTTTTGTTTATTTTATAGCGAGTGCTTTTCGCTGACCCGCTCTATCTATAAAAATAGTGAATAAAAACAAGTCACGTCCGATGGCAACAAAAGCCGTATAACAACTGAGACACCCAGCAGCTGAGCAACTGAGCAACTGAGCGGCTGAGCGATATTAGGCACAGCTAGAAAGAGAGCAGATTACCTTATCCGAAAGAGAGAATAGGAGAGTGCCAGAGAGGTGGCATGGCATTTCAAGCGATGAGCACCTGAGGGAGAGAGAGAGGCCTCTGCCAACTGTGCGAATAATTAAATTAGCTGCTCAATGCCCGAGTGTAAATTAGGTCTCGACTGGGTGCTACTGTGTACTATATGGAGAGAGGTGCATCCAATTTGCACTTACGTGAGGATTATTTCGATACATTACCTTTGTCTAATCGTATTATTCATTGTTCAGGTTGCTTGTCTTTCAACTTTTAACTAACTGCTTATTCTTACAGCCATGTGACATACAAAATTAGCTAATAAATATATTTATTGATCAATTTTGAAACTTAACTAATTTTAACCACCTAAATAAATATGAAAATATAAGCAATCGTTAAATATATTTTTGTTTGTATAAAATTTTAATTTATTTTGAAAAAAATATATTTAGAGCAGACTCATAAAAAATTATTGTAACTCAAAGTTAAAGCAAAATTAATATTATACCTATATTTTTTGTGTTTTCTATTCGTAAAATCTTTTTTCTATTAAGTGGAAGAATGCAAAAATATATACATTATTTACGATATCTTTAATGAAATAAATAATACTTTCTTAAGTTAAGTAAAATTGGACAAAGACAAACTTTTCAACTATATGGGTTAGGGATGTTATAAATCCAATTTAATATATCTACAATGCAAAATTTGGGAATATATATTAAAAAAAAAAATGTAAAAAACGTTGATATGCAATTTTTCAAATCAAAAATGTTCAAATTTAACATTGAAATATCAATTTTATAGATAAGTACAAGAAAAATATTAACTAAACTTGCCTCTACTTTCTGTTATATTGATTAGTTATATCAGAGTATCAACTTATCGTTATCGCTACGTTAAAATATCGTTTTATAACAATATTTTCAGCTATAACTAATAATTTTCCCTTTAAACTTTCTTAATCATTTAGAAAACAAACAATTTTCTCTATAAAATATATATATATATGTATTTGGCTCACTTTCAAATCGCAAAGACAAATCGAACTTGAACAGTTCTTACACTATATCTACTATATGTATGAATACATCTTGACATGTAGAAATAGTTCGATATGGGAGATATGATCGAATTTGAATGTTCTTAAAGGAGCTCTATGAAATCATCTGGTACTTCCTAGGGAGCAGCCCCTTCCTCATCCGATAGTTCGCTGGTGGGTTCCTCGACCAGGTAACCCTGCTTGGCCTTGTAGACCCGCTTGTGCATTCGCTTCTTTCGCTTCGGGATCACCTTAGCCTGCGTTGCCTTAGATTCGGACATCTCTGTGATCTCCACATTGGAGTTGAGCTGCGTGTCCCGTGTCAGATCCGGATCAGGATCCGACTCTACTTCTTCGCTGGCGGGTAGGGCCAGGCAGAAACCGTGGAGTGGAACTCCAAACTCGTAGTCCTCATCATCATTGGTGAAGTCACCCTCGTGCATCTGGCGGAAGTTCTGAACCGAAAGCGACTGAAATGGATAAGAGCTTGTCTCCTCCTCCTCGTCCTGAACCCGCGGCATTGTCGTGTAGATCAAATTTGTGGTCAGAGTGTGGCTGGTGGGCAGAGCCAGGTGGGATTCCACATCCGACACGTAGTTAATGACGCCGCCCAGTGGTCCAGCTACATAGGTGACGTGATTCTGGACAGGCACATTGCACCAATTGGACGAGGAGCCGCTGGTCAAGATCGGTTCCCAGTTATAGGCACTTGGAGTATGGACGGCACTGTGGGTCACCGGGTAGTCATAGACGCCGGGCGTAAAGTACCCACAGTACCTACTATGGTGGTGAGACATTATCGCCGGATTTTGTTCCTGGCTAAATGTTTTTGGGGGTGTCCTGGTACTCTGTAGAGATCCAAAAGCTATTGTTTGCGTGTTTCCGGAAACTTTCTGCAGCCAGATCTTCAAGAGCATCAGTAGACGATCAAAGTGATTCAGATCAGATTGGAGAGAAGAGGATGCTCCTTCGTGAATACTTGCTGCAATCTATAATGCCCAAATGAGGACTCTGTAACTCCGGGAAACGGAGACGGTAAAAATTTAGAATTTAATATAAGTAAAAGGTAAATTTTGAACTGTGCCTATGTTGTTTGTCTTATCAATATTCAAACTCAACCCTCACTTTCAACCTACTGGCGAAAAATTGACAGCTTGCTTCAAACTCCATCGGTTGTAACGTGAGGCTAAAGTTCCAGATAACTTGTTAGAAATATGGAAAATGTTCTTATTTAAAAAACAAATGCAGAGAATAAAAAATATTGCACTCGATAATATTGTAAATTTTGATATAATCGATGGTTTTAAAAATCGAAATATATCGGAATTTTTGGAAAATATCAGAAACATTTTAATTAATTGCTTGATGCTTTTCTGATATAAAAATATATTTCGAATTTAAAAACCTAAACAAATTGTACGCTTGTCAAAGGTTTTTAATGCAAATTATGATGTATCTTTTATATAACTCTTACTTTTTTAAGCCTTTTATTTATTATGAATTATTTCTTGTAACTAAACTATAACATTCGTATTCTTTAAACAAAATTTGAAACAAATTCGAATGACAAAATCATTTCCAATCCTTAATCCTTAGAAATCACTAAATTTTAATGTGTAAAAATTCTATATTATATATTTAACATTATAACTTAAATCCAACTTAATTTAATTGTGGAATATTTGTTACAATTATAAAAATAGTATCTCCTTAAAAACAAAATATAAAATTCTACAAAACAGTCTTTAGTCTTAATGGTAATAAGCGTAATGCAGCGTAATTTAGGAATCCTCACAAGTAAAGCCTCAGTGCACCCCAAGGACACACCGTTCCGTGTCCAGATCCTCATCCGAATCCATCCGTTGGCAATCCCCATGACCAACCACTGAACAGCGTTTGTAGAGCAGGTAACTCAGCCACACGGTAAGTGGTAGCAGTGCCAGACCCAACGGCATAAGGAAGAGCAGCAGGAACTCCAGAGGATCGCTGGCAGAAACTTTCTCGTCGTTATTATCGTAGTCCGCCCAGTACTCTTTCTCTTCATCCTGTTCCTGCTCCGGATCGGGTAACACCTCCAGGTAAGCCTCTCGAATCTTGTGTCCCCGATAACTGATGGCCACGCAGGCGTAATGACCGGCATCCCTGAGTCTCACACCATCCAGGATCAGCTTGCTGAGGTACATCTGTGGTCCCATCAGCTTCTCGGAGGCAGCGGACAGGAGCTCATAGGTCCTGCCATTATAACGGACGATATGTGTGCTGAAATTCGAGACGCTGGCTGCTGTGGCAGCCTCTCCAGCTGACTGGGAGCTGCCCATGAAGGTCTGTCGCCGGAACCACTTGATGGTGGGATGCTCTTCGCTATGGACCCGACACTGGAACACCACCCGACTGCCTAGGAGAGCGGTTTTGTTATTGGGATACGAGTCCACGAACTCGGGAGCAGACAGAGAGGTATCTAAAATAAAGAATTTTTATTTTAAATATTTATTTTTTGTAAGAAATAACTTCCTAATCCTTTCATATTTTTATAGAAGCTTTGGAGCCATACTCACTCTTAACATCCAGCTGATAAGTGCGAACCAGCTGCACATCCACAGCCTGGGTTCTATCCCAAATATGGGGATTTATACTACATTTATAGAGTCCCGAATACCGCTCGGTCACATTTCGGAGCCAGAGCTCCGGTCGGCACAAACTAGGCTCACATGGCAAGGCAGTCCACTCTTCTGCAGACTCCAACTGATGACAATTGTTGTCGCTGCATTGCTACATAAATATTAACATTTATTTAGAATATAAAATATTATAAATCATACAATATAAATACCTTAAAGTACCAATGTATCTTGATGTCAGCCAACATGCTTTCATCCACCAAACCCTTGAGATTGCACTGCAGCTTGACATCGAAGCCGGCTCTTTGCTGTATAAGCTCCGTGTTCTCTGCACCGAAAAAATAGAGAAACCAAACAATTCAATCAAGGCAATGGCAAAGCGAATTGTTTACTACTTTTCATGCCAATGATGATAGCCAAATTGACAGTATCTTATCAAGCATTCAAATGTTCTAACCGAAATTGCGATTAACCTTCCATTCCATTCCAAAATATTTTGACGAATGAAAGCGGAAATGTGAAGTTACAAAAAGCAAGACAGTTTGGCATACACGTTTTGATTAAAATTTATAATATGCCAAAAAGACTTATTTATAAAAAACAAGGCCAAAATTCCTAAATAAGATTAAATTAAACTAAATATCTGCTCTAGACTTGATAAAAAATGCCTAAACATATAATATAAACCCTCTATAAACCCCATTATTTATTATATTTTATTTTGTAATAAAATTCCTAACCCCAGCTCACCTGTATAGTCCACAAAGAAACCGCTGATTTGATCCAAACCGCAGATACAAATGAGAATCAATAGCCAATAGATGTGGCTAGACCGCAGATCACAAATCATTGGATCCATTTCCACTTAGCATATCCGTGACATAGCCTTTCCAGTTAGTTTTTTTATCTCTAAAAGGAACCTGTCGAATGGTTTGATTAGTTAGTTTGGTCTCTGAAGGTATTTATTTATTTGGATTCCACTGTCGGGCTGGTTGGCCATTCGCTCATTTCCCCCAAATGATCGATTTTCATTTAATTTCTTAGCAAACATTCGAGCCTCTCCTCGATTGTATTTATTTATTTATTTATTTGGTCTACGCGGCTGCATTTCCACTCGGCTCGAGCATATTTTTCACACATTTTATTGTGCGCTGTGTCGATGGCGATGAGTGTAAAAATCCCACTTTTGTTTATTTACTTGGCCATTTGAGGCGAACGGGTGCTCTACATTGGCCCACAAGGCACTCACCCACAAAACAAGTGTGTGTACAAATTGGAGGCCCAATTCCTTGGTGCTCGCTCATGTGTATATATATAAATTATCAGAAATTCGCTTCTCATTTATTAATAAATAGTGAGTGCCATTTATGCAACAATAAATCATTGCCAGGCCGATAATGCCGAACGTTTATCAATTGGAGAAGGGGAACCGTACACAGGCACTCGGTACATTGGAAAGTGCATAGAAGAGCTCTTAGTTGTATTTCAAAATTAATGTTCCATTTGGGAACTAAGTGTTGCGATTCAAAATAAAATATAGTTTAAAATAGATTTTGATTGGGAAATAATATCGTCAGAGAACTGTGAATTTATGGGGCCTTTACTTGCTGGGTTTTTACTGAATAAAAATTGGGCGCCATTTAAAAAACAATGAGAATCGCATAGAAGAGCTATGTATAACGGTAATTGTATTTGAACATAAATTTGTAAGGGAAGGCAATGGAAGTTTTCAATGATTTTGTATACAAAAAAATCAATTTTAAAACGATTAACATAGGTTCTCTATTTTCAGCTCTAAAATTTGTTCAATTTGAAAATATATTGTTATACCAAAGCACTCTTATTGTTAGGAAATATTTATGAGTCTTGAGAACTTGATTGGAAGTAATATAAAAAGACATGTTCTCTGAATTTACAGGGATTTAATTTTTTAATTGTTCTTACTTTTGTTTCTCTAAGTTAATAATCAATTCAATGTTTCTTGTTTAAGTGAAACGTCACGAACAAATCATTTCCCAATCACTAAGAAATAAAAAACACTGAAAACTCATAAAACACTTTTGATGCGAGGGACGACGTTTTGTTTATGCACTTTGTTTGCCTTCCAAGATCTGCTATGCGATCCGATCCGATCTCTGGTCTATTGTGATGGAGATTTATCTGCGTTTGCCCCAGTTGATTGGCATCGGACTCAATTGATTTATACGATATCATTTATTAGGTGAAAAGTTGATTGTTTAATAGACAATTTGTTTACCGATCTGGCCCGAAGTGGAATCAAAATAGGAGCAAGCACACTCACTCACTCACTGCGGCGGCTAACAGCGGATGGACAACTGACGCGACGGCTTCATATTCGCCTTCTGCTGATACGGCGGAGTGTTTTGATTAAATAAAGAGCACCCAATGTGTCCGAGTCTTTGAGTGTCCGGTTACCTAATGCCACATACACAGAATATTTCAAGCTTGGCCACTGGAATCCTCGCTGACACCGCAAAATGTATGTTTTCCGGCGTCTATTGCTTCAATTTGCTTTTCTGTTTTGCTCTCCCGGCAATTGGTGGCTACGGTGGTTCCGTAAATATTGTGCCACATCGATCGATCGATCTCGCGATCGTTTTCGCTTTTCCGTCCGCACGCGCTCCGTTCCGTTTCGTTTGGATCCGATCCGATCCGTACCCGGGGCTGGCTATCAACAAACTACTGTAATACACGAATCGAACAAGTGTTACCCCTCGCAGGCGACGGCAGCGGCCAGCGTTTGCCGTCGACAGAGCACTGCAAAAAAAAGCTTGGGAGTTGCAAAATTTTAAGGGTTTTTAGAATGTAAAGTGAAGAAAAATTTGTATTCCATTGAAATAGAAATATATGCAACTAACAACTATGGTAGGACTCTTTTATTAAGTACATTTCTTAAAATAGATGTAGTTTTTTATATATTAACTCGGGAAAACCTATTTTTTAACGTTGGAACTAAGAATCTATTGATCTGCGTCTTTTAAGAGGTATCAAAGAAGTATTGAAAAGTATCGAAAAGTATCGGAACCGTAAAAAAAAAACTCCTGAAAAGTATAAAAAAGCCTAGAAAAGTATCAAAAATCCTTCGATTAGTGAGTAACTATTTTATATAAATAATATGGAATTCACTTCAATGTACTATCCATAAAACATAAAAATATGTTTGTTTACGCTTTTCACATAACGTTATAATTGTATCAATTAGTTTATTCATAGTTATGTATAATTATGGTGTACTATATTTTTTAAAGATTTTATAGATAGCTATATTATAATTATTAAAGCAATATAGCAATTAAAGTAAAAAAAAATTCAAATAACTATTTAAACTCATTTAATATAATTATATAATATTACTATTATTATTATTACATTAATTTTCTATTATATATTTTAAAGTTTAAATATTTCAACAATTTTTTCCAGTGTCCCATGGTCGTTTGACGCTGGCATTGCTGGGAAACAACAAAATAAATGTGTTTTATAAGCAGTTTTGCTTATCGCATATCAATATCGGTGCGTAAATATACAGTAGTCGATGGAGTGGACCGATATGGGCCCTGGCCGCGCACCTATGTACATAGATCCACCGAGAGCACCCGCACCCGCACCCGTTCCCAATACCCAATACTTTCCCACATCCACAGCCAGAGCCACATCCCCACTAACCACTTCCCTGCGAAGATTAGAGCGCTAAGCTCTATCTGAAAATTTGTCTAAACCCACACAGAAGGGTGATTCGAGGGGTTAACAGTTTGGACGCAGGGAGGTCATGTAAATGCAGGACGGTATTTATATAGCTCTTGTATGGCTCATCGGTGGGGTGTTATCATATCGGCCACCGTTCGATTGCCGGGGTTTATCGCGGACGAGGCGGCAGCTCGGCTTATCAAGCGGCCAATAAATGGAGCGGCAGCAGCAGGAGCAGCAGCAGCGGGAGCCATCGGCAGCTCACCGGCGGACGGGACGGGACGGAACGGAACCGATCCGATGGCGTCTATAGATTGCTGCCATTGGCGACACCACAACAATGCCACCAATTTGACCAGCTCTCCTCCATGGCAGTCTACAAATCCAAATTAATGCCCGATGGGCCGGTCAACAAAAGCCCCGCGCAAGCGAACCCCTCGATATCTGGGACCCCGATGGGCATGTGAAACTGATTANAGTCGGAGGAAGAGCAACGAGAATCGCCCCTTCTTGAGCTGCCACAAATGAGACTCACTCGAAGCACTCACTCACTCACTCAGAACGGCGAGAAACTCACCACAGAAGAGCCAGACTCATACTACCCCTCAAAATGTAAGCAAGAGCGAGCTCTGTAACTATCCCT
>VNJR01000959.1:0-19526 GCA_008042585.1 Drosophila punjabiensis
TGAGGCAAACTCACCTGGAGTTTCAGTCGCTGGCGGCCGGTTTCAAGGAATTGTCAAACCGTTTCCAGAAAGCGGAACATCACTTCAAATCATTACAACTGCTAAGTGACCCGGTAAACAAACCAAGGAGTGACCTTTCTGATAGCCTTCTGCTTATTTCAGACCCAGCGAGCACACCTCTTATGCAGTTCACCCCTCGAATCAAATTTACGGATAACGCCGTGGCTGTGGACGACGGCTCTGATGTCGAAGTTGTATTAGCCAACAAATCTGGTCCGGATGATTTCGACGTGCCCCCGGCTTTGCAGCTTATAAACATCGACCAGGCATCCACGTGTCATGCTGCTGCCTCCAACGACGCTCATTTGGCTTCAGACGCTCCATTGGCTCCTCCGGTGGTAATCGCTTCCACAGCGGTTCCTCCGACGGTGGTAGCTCCGGCGGTCATCATTTCTGCGCCGCCAGTCACCCGCACTGCACCCCAATCTTCATGTATTTCTGGAGTTGCACAAAGGAGTCCGGCACCACTAGCTGGTGTTGCCCCCAAAAAATTTGCCTTTGTTTCCCGCCTCAATCCGGGTGCTTTCGAACACGACGTTAAAACCCATTTGAGCAACAAATTGAATATTTTTAGCACTGAATTTACCGTCTCAAAATTCAATTTTAAGCAAAGACGTGAAATATCCTCGTTTAAAATTGGGCTTTCCGACGCATTACTGGCTAGGGTTCTTGATACTTCAGTTTGGCCTGAACATGCCATAGTTCACGAATTCGTTCATAAAAGTAATGTTCGCAGTTTAGGCAAACTTAGTAAACTTCACGTTAATAGTGCCTCCTTCGATGCCAATGTTATTGCTGTTACTGAAACTTGGCTCAACTCGTCCGTTTCTGATAGCGAATTATTTGCTGGTAACTACGTCGTCTATAGGTGTGATCGCCAACTTCGAAGCGGCGGCGGTGTTCTTATCGCAGTTAAGTCCGATTTAACTTCCGAATTGGTTCCGATAACTGACACAGATTGCAATTTGGAGTTTGTTGCGGTTCGCATTCAAGTTCATGACTACTCTGTTTATGTCTCATGCTCGTACATCCCACCCCGGTCTGACACGAACATTTACTTACAGCATGTCTCATTAATTCTGAACTTTCATTCTTCTCTTGGTGCTAACGATCACCTTATTGTTATGGGAGGTTTCAACCTTCCGTCCATATCTTGGATGCCCTCCCCTGACTCGAATGTTCTTATTTCCACTGCGCCCCATAATTTTGTTCACGGCCTTATTGACCTTTCATTGGGACAAATAAATCATGTAAGGAACTGTGGTGACAAAGTCCCAGACCTTATTTTTGCGTTGAAGTTTGCTAATGCCCACGTTTCTAGAATTGACTCCCTCTCCAGCCCCGAAGACGCTTATCACCCCACTCTTGAGATAATTCTAAGCCAGCAACTTTTCGCTGTTTTCAGAAAGCTAATTTCTCTGACATGAACACTTATTTATCTTCGGTCGATTGGACTTTTTTGGACTCTCCTACTGACGATCTAGTAAACTTATTCGACCGTTTCTATGACATTATATACTCTGGTTTTGACATGTTTGTTCCATCGTTTTCACATTCTGACGTCTCGCATAAGCCTCCCTGGTTTTCTCGTCGACTTTCCAACTTGAAAAATGTGAAGTCTAGACTTTTTAAAAAGTTTAGTAGAACAGGGTTGCAAGTCGACCGTGCTAGATACTTAACAACATGTTATAATTTTTTAACACATAATTCTGAGTGCTACAATTATTACCTGAATCGGTGCAGAAACGAGTTCCAGGCGAACCCTAAGCAATTTTACGCGTTTTTCAATTCTAAACGAAAATCTCAAATCTTTCCATCCTGTCTTCATCTCAATACTGAGTCCGCTTCTAACGAGCCTGACATCGCGAACTTATTCGCTAAATTTTTCCAATCATCGTACTCATCTATTAGCTTCGATACTACCTCATCGTATCCATATCCTCTTCTGCACTCCAATTGCATCTTCATGCCCACGATCAGTGATGATGATGTTCTTCAGAACCTCAAAACACTCAAACCTTCCTTCTCTTCCGATCCAGATTTGGTACCCAGCTGTGTTTTGAGAAATTGTGCTAGTGCGCTAAGTAGTCCACTGTCCAAGCTGTATCAGTTGTCTCTTCAGTTTTCAGTTTTTCCTGAATGTTGAAAGGAATCCTTCATAATTCCCCTTCACAAAAAGGGTAGTAAATCCAACATCGAAAACTACAGAGGGATTGCAAAGCTTAGTGCGATTCCAAAATTATTTGAACTTCTAGTTACTGCTCAGCTTCAACACCAATGTAGCTCATTAATGTCCACCTCGCAGCATGGCTTTATGAGACAACGTTCTACTTCCACAAACCTTCTTGAGTTTTGTTCTGTCATTAGTAACGCGTTTAAATTCAATGATGATGTGCGCGGATGACGTTAAACTATGTTCGCCACTGACGAATTTTAACTCTCATACGCTTTTGCAAACTGACTTAAACAATATGTTGTCCTGGTACAACAACAATTTGTTATTCCTCAACAGCTCCAAATGTAAATTTATATCTTTTTTTCGAAAAAATTGTTTCGTTGCAAATTATTCTATTGGGACAAGTGTTCTTGAACGCATTTACTCAGTTACTGTCCTTGGAGTTCTGTTTAAGCATAACTTAAACTTCACCGACCATATTGGCATAATTGTTGGTAAACCCAAAGGGGTTTTTGCCTTCGTTAAGCGCTGGTCGAAGGAGTTTGATGATCCCTAAACTCCTTTATGTCTCTCTTGTTCGCCCAATTCTGGAATATTGTTCGTGTGTATGGTTACCTCAATATGCGAAATTTCAAGACCTTATCGAATCAGTTCAGAAACAATTCCTTTTGTTTGCTCTACGGGGACTTAACTGGGAATCACATCGTCACCTACCTTCCTATAACGACAGGCTGCGTCTTCTGTGCCTGCCCTCGCTGAAGGATCGGCGGACCTGCCACGGAGTGATGTTCCTTCACAAACTCATTAATGGTCACATTTCGTCATCGTATCCTTTAAGTCAGTTGAATTTCTCGGTCCCTTCAAGACCGTCGCGTTATTTTCGACCGATTGCACTAAATGTGTGCAAATTTTCATTTTCGCGATTTATGAGCGGCCTATAATGATTTATAATCTTTATTACATGTTGAATTGTCCTTTGATGTAAGATGTAAACAGTGAAATTATTTTAAGACACCTATCCTTGCCTCTGCCTCTGATGTGAGTCGGAGCATATCATTAAAAAACACTTCTTACTTCTTCTTAAATAAATAAATAAAAATAAAAATAAATAAATAAAAAATAAATAAAAATTATTTACCGTTTGCATGCTCTTTCTGTGTTAATTAATTGTATGAATAATCACTTTTAGTTTTGTGCTAAGACGGTTCTCTTGCTCCTCTTTTGTGCCTATCCGCCTTATCCCAGCTTTAGTTTCGTTTCTTTGAGCTGCAGCTAAGTGGTTCCAAGTTACCCGATTCTCTTGCCTTCACTCTTACTCTCTCTCTTTAACTCTTCTGCTCACCGTATTTACGGATTCCTTCTCCCGCACAGTAGTCTGTGGCTTGTAAAATGTCGAATTTTGTCTGTGCAATTAAAGGCTGCCAAAAAGATATTTAGGCAAATGACCCTTGTCTATATATATATATATAGCTGGTTTTACTTTGTTCCGCGGCTTGCCCCTCATCTCGCATCTGAAGATGTACTTGCCTATATACACGGCAAAACTCAAGCCGAAAATGTAAAGGTGGAAGAGTTTAAATTTTCTTACGCCAGGGACATCTCATCTTACAAGATAAGTTCAAGATCTTTGACACGATTTGCTCTGGTGACTTCTGACCCGAGCCAAAAAAAAAAGAAAAAAGCGGCCTGTGGTAGCTACTTTCCTATCAGAATACTAGAGACTTACGCAGCAAGCTCTCCAAATGGTACTCTGATAGCCGGAGATGCTCAGCTGCGAAATTTTTTTTTAAAGGACCAACTCTCGTGTGCTTATGTACGGTGACGATGTCAAACTATGCATGCAGTATAAGGACAGCTCTTGCCAGTTGGATTTACAATCGGATCTTAATAATTTTCAGGCATGGTGTCGTGCTAACCTATTACATCTCAACAGCTCCAAGTGCAAACTGATGACATTTTCACGTGTCACTCCCCTGTATGCCACTTATATGCTTAATGATTGCACTTTGGAAAGAAAAACTCTTGTCGATGATTTAGGAGTCCGCCTTGATCCTAAACTTTCGTTCTCTGAACATATTTGCTGCATGGTTAATAAAGCCAGAGGCGTGCTTGGGTTTATAAAAAGATGGCCATAGGAATTCGATTCCCCTTATGTAACTAAGAGTCTATTCACCTCACTAGACCGGCCCATTTCGGAATATGGTTCTTGCGTTTGGAGTCCCAGTTTTGGAGTCCATATTAACCTCATTGAGTCCGTCCAAAAATATTTTTTGCTGTTCGCCCTACGTGACTAGATCCTATGTCATCTTAGTTATTGGTCACTGTAGGAGGGAGTTTGAAGTGCTTGAGCCCTTTAGGCCTTTATGCGCAGATTACAACCGCCTCTTCGATTATATTGTTTGAAGTGAAGTCTTCCTAAACTTTAAACCGTATTGCTTGTAGAATTAGTTCGTAAGTAGTATGTAATATATTAGTAAAATATCATTGTCCTCGTGCTCTTCTTTATTTTCTTTCTCACGCGTTCGTGCCGGACGTCACACGGCTGCGACCCTCGGGCGGTTGGGCTGGAGTTGGGAATCGTTGGGACTCGCGCGTAAAACAAAAAATAAAAAAAATAATAATTACTTCGTTGACAACACGTCAATTAATTTCTTTATGGTAACCAAAAAGTTTGCGAGTTTAGTCAAGGAATGCCAAGAGGTGCAAGCAGAAATTCTATTAAGCATACTTACAGACATTTACCACGGCAAATACAATTCAAACATTCTGAAAATTTAATTTACAATTTTGAAATCGAGTCCTATCACCTAATGACAGTGGCTGCGTAAAATAAATGTTGAAATTGGAAAGTTGATAACGTAATATGTGAAGGTACTTGGCCTTGGAGTAGCTTGAAGGATGCTTGTGTTGTTACTCCTCTAAAACCAATTGGTCACTCAACTTGTATTTATAAGACCATAACTCGGAAAAATTCATACTGGATTAAGCTGCAGAAGAAAGGTAGTTGACTATTTAAGATTCCAGAAATAACAAAGGCTACAATACAATTTACCACAAGAATTAATAGATCTGTCTGAGCAAGGAATTCTTATTATTGTAACTGTAACTGTATAATAAAAACAGCCGACAAACTAGCTAGCTCATCATAGTATTCTGTCAGAAAGTTATAAGCCTATATTAGTCTTTTGTGTAAGTAATATAAGTAAGATTTCTCAGTTTCACTCCGAGCTTCAAGAAGTAAAGACGTGCGACCGATTCAATCCCCAAACGACAGCTTATCAGCAAATAATCTATAATTAGATCATTTAATTCGCGACTTATTTGTGCTAAACGGTAAAAAACAACAAACACAAGAAAAAGCGAACCGAACTAATACTCTATAGGGCCCGAGCCCAACGATACCACGATGTCTCGACCACCCGACCGACCTCTGACAACGATCAACATGATATCCAATGAAGCAAAATACATAATAATCAGTAGAACTGACAAAAAAAACATTTGATAACATCAACCCATTTATGATAAAAATAGTTGTGGACTTCACCTGTAATGGAACAGTCAAAATTTAAAAAAAAACAAGAGCAGGAACCCTCCTTATTAAAACAAGAAACACTATACAAGCCCAGAAATTACTCAAATTAAAAACATTCTATGACTTCCCAGTTAATGTGGAAGAACACAAAACACTCAATACCTCTAAAGGTGTCATCAACTCCAACGACCTACGGAACATAGACGAAAAAGAAATAGTAGAAGAATTAAAGCCACAAAATGTGATAGAAGTCCGAAAAATCCTAAAAAAGAACAACAACGAAACAACAGAAACTGGCTTAATCATTTTGACATTCTCTACAATTAACTTACCTGAAAAGTTATGGATGGGTTATGAAGTCGTCCAAGTACGCCCATACATTCCACCCCCAATGAGATGCTACAACTGTCTAAGATTTGGACACCCCACGGTCTTTTGCAAAAGCGAACAAATTTGAGCCAACTGCTCCGAAAAAAAACACACAGATGATAATAATTTATGCACCAATATAAAAACATGCATCAATTGCAAATACGAAGACGATGAAATTAAACACCACAACGCAATGGACAAATCCTGCCCGGCCTTCATCAAACAAAAGGAACTGACTGCCATAAAAACACTTCAAAAAGTCGATCACAAAACAGCCCGCTACATCTACAACACTCGCCACATCCACCCACCGACCCCCTTCTCTCTGAAAGCCGCACTGCCGTCACAAAAACCAACTACAAAAGAAACAACAACACATACTACTAAAACTCCAAATACTAGCTCATCAACACCGATCAACACTACCAGGCAAATCATAAACTACGACAGCTCCCCAGAAGAAGCCATGGACACCACTGCATCAACATCTTTACACTCCACTCGCTCCGAAATCTCTGACGAACTAATAAACTACAAATTCCCTTGAAATCAAAAGATAAAAACATCCAAAAGACTAAAACCGAAAAAAAAAATAATAAAAAAATATCAGAACTAATGAGTACCGACGAGGAACTTGACCTATAATAGTATTAATTAATTAATCTTACTTTAAGTACATTTTCCTTATGCTAAATATATTACAACTTAACATTAATGGTTACCTCAATAATTACAATTACCTACAAATACTCATATAAAAGAAATACCCCAAAATCATATCTTTTCAAGATACCCACCTTCATTCTACCAACAACATCCCCATCCCAATCAACTTCACTCTTTATCACACAAATAACTCCAACAACCCCTATGGCGGAGTAGCCAACGAAACAATTGACATAACCAAGCCAAAATTTAATATAGACAAAGCTGATTGGGCTCTATACCAATCAGTAGTCAAACAATTCTCCGACAACAGACCTCCCAGCTTACAAATAAACAAAGAAGCAGCCAACCTCTGCTCTATAATACGACACAGCGCGCACCTCTCTATTCCGCAATACCACCCAAAAACATCCAAGCACGTCCCTTGGTGGGACAATGAGCTTAAAACATTAAAAAAAACAAGACATAAATTCACAAACCCCAATACCAATATTATGGAAAAAAATCAATCGATTCTGTGGCCTCAAAACCCACTTACAAATTCACTGTCTTGCCAACCCCTGCAACCCATCTCAAACCTATAGAAAACCTCAAGATATCTCTAAAGCATTGTGCGAACAGTGGTCAAACTCATCATTAAATAATAACTTTCATGCCACATTTAGATCACACAAAGAAAACATAAACTTCTATTACTCACGACACAACCCCCCTTACCCTACCATTGGAATCTGAAATATCTATCATAGGACTAAGAAGCGCCATCAATCAGCTCAAAGGTAAAACTCCAGGTAGAGACCGCATAAGCTATCAAATGATAAAGAACCTACCAGATATAGCCATGCAAAGACTACTCAAGTTCTACAACAACATCTTCAACACAAACATTCCACAACAGTTCAAAGTAAGCATAATAATACACATATTAAAACCCGCCTCAGACAAAACAGCAATAACATCATATCGACCCATATCCCTGAATAGCTGCCTATCCAAAGTTATGGACAAAATAATTTCCAAAAGACTATGGTGGCTAGTTAACAACAGCCAGCTACTCGATAGTCGTCAAATGGGCTTTAGGAAGGGAAAGTCGGTATCAGATACCCTAGCCTCGCTAGACTATCTGACTACCGCAACCCTATCGAGAAAAAACCACCTATCCTTAATCTCGCTCGATTTCTTAAAAGCATTTGACAGAATTGGAATTCACACCATAATAGATGAACTTAAAACCTGGAAATTAGGACGGAAAATGATGAACTACGTAACAAACTTTTTAAGAAATAGAAAAATTTCTGTTCAGATCCAAAATATTCAGTCACAACCTCTACCACTGGAAAATGGAATCCCACAAGGATCTCCACTCTCCGTTATCCTATTTGCAATCGCTTACAACAAACTCAATAAAAAAATAGGCCTTCACAAATCTTTCGAATTCACCGCATACGCTGGCGACTATACAATATTAAAAAAACTAAAAAAAACAGAAAACACATTAGATATAAATCCTCTGCTCACTGACAAATAAGAATGGTGCAATTACTCCGGAGCATCTCTATCTATAACGAAAACAAAACATTTACATATTTGTCGTAAAAAAAAGTGCAATTTTGAAATTATTAACAACCTTGATATAAAGAACGAAAAATCCTTAATAATACTTGGTATCACCTTAACTAATATATATAAATGGGACGAGCACATAGAACAACTAGTAATACAAATAGCCAAAAGGCTGAACATTATTAAATGCCTCTCTAGCAACAGTTTTAATTGTCATATAAAACTATTATTTATGTTATCAACACAATCATCATGTCAAAAATTGACTATGGTCTGTTTCTATACGGAAGAGCACCAAAATCAACACTGAACAAAATAAAAACCATATACCACTCAGCTGTTAGAATAGCCTTCGGAGCCTTTCGCTCATCACCAATCAACAACCTACTCTTTGAATGCAACATTAAGCCAATAGAACACAGAACTAAACACACCTTATTAAAAAACTTTTAACTTATATCTTCAGCAAAAAAAAACTCCGCTAGAACATATAATAAAAAAAATCTTGAAAGCAAAACGTACGCCAAAACTATTATCTACTCTTCAAGAAACCATAAATAGCTGCAAAACGATTCACCTAGATCCAACCCCCATTAAAATTAATAAACAAACGAAACCCACATGGCCCTATAACTACTACCCCAAAATAAACAAATCGTTACAAACCTCAGTCAAATCCGACACACCACCAATTGTTTACTACCAAAAATTTCAAGAAATAAAACATAGCCTCAAGTACCACACCTTTCTTTACACAGATGGATCTAAATCCGACCACGGGGTAACCTACAGTGTAACTTCCACACACTCCATCATTACCCAGCAAATGCTTCCACCTTACTCGTCAATATTTACTGCCGAGATAGCAGCTATTCTCTGCGCATGCAGATACGCAGAAAAACAAAAGGGAAAATTCGCTATATGCACCGACTCTCTCTCTGCCCTTACAGCATTAGAGAATCCGAATAACTTCAACTACTACACTCTTGAAATTAAGAAAATAATCTCTAAATATAGAAACAAATTTTCTTTGATATGGGTACCAGGACATTGCGGTATAAACGGAAACGAATTTGCAGACAAAGCCGCTAAGGAAGCAACGAAATTGCCATTAATAACCGAAAAAAATCATAACACACCAGATACTCTGAAATATATCAGTGATCATATGAGATCCCAATACGACCAAATCTGGAACCGCACATCTCAATACTAAAAACTCATTAACCCTTAAAAACTAAACAACATTGAACTTCTAAGCAAAACATTCTCTCGATTAGACACTATCAAATTTATGAGACTTCGCCTCGGACACACTAAATTGACACATAGCTACCTATTTGACAAAACTCCACCGCCTACATGCCAACATTGTAACCAAACCTTAACCCTAATCCACATATTCCTAGAATGCCCTATTCACGTTGAACCTAGAAAGAAATTCCTCCAAAATACCATAGAACAAATTCTAAACCCAATAAATGCTGTAACGACCATTAAATTCCTTAAATCCATCAACCTCTACAACAATATATAATCCTAACATTATCAAAACACAATACACATATATTTGACTTTATCAACATATTATGTACATACTAGCATACATATACAACTATCCCCTTAGTATATAAAATTAGTAGTGTAAATACCTTATTCATTTAATCACTCAACTAATATTGTTAATTATAACCAACTGTACATCTTAAGCAGAAGGCCATTGTAGCTATTGCTTAAACAAAAAAACAAAATTATCCACACTTTGTAATTGCGGATAATTTCTCTATAATAATAATAATAAAAAAAAAGATTCCTATCATTGTTCGAAGCCCATGGACATTACCTTTAATTGTCCATAATAAGGAAATAAGTAAATTAAAAAATTAACTAATTTATTATGCGAAATATATGTAACACCCAATAAATAACTTGGCTGCCTGTGAACGGTTGAAGCATATGCTCAAAGATAAGTGCTATCGGAATACCTGAGATGCCTCCGATCGCACTTAAAAAAAGTACTTGACGGGTCACCAAATAGCCGCGGTAACGCGCGACTCTAGAGATAAGTATCTATGCGATATTCATGTTAGCTACCTAAGCTAGGACTTACACAAAATAAAATCAGTTTGAAATTATAACTCAACAAATTTAGACTGCTCTTACAGCTTGAGTCCCACAACCAACTCTATTCGTCCTCTTAACAGCGTATATTCCCACGAGCGGCTAACAACATCCATCTTTGCCGACGATACTGCGATCCGCAGAACCTCCAGGTACCCAGTGTGTGCAACATCCCAACTCGCTAACCACCTCACGGTAGTAGAGACGCGGCTATCTGTCTGGTATATCAAAATAAACAAACAAAATTGTAAAAAGATAAAAGAAACAGATAACTTTAAAAGCAAACAAGTCCCGCAATCCAACGAAATGACGTATCTCGGCGTCCACTTCAATTGACGTTAAACATGCCGTAGACATATCGAATGCAAGAAACTACACTTTTAACTAAAAGCTAGCAGCCTCCACTGGAATATAAACGCACGATTACCCATGTGCCTAAACGTTTGGCTCTCAGCTTTGGGGGAACGCAAGCAGAACCAACATTGACATCATACAGCGCGCTTTTCAAAAGAACCCGACTACCCATTTTTACTGTTCCAGTCTATATCTGACTGATAGTTAGGTGATAGTATAAAATGTGATACACTTATTATTAGTCTCGTAAAGAGAAGATTAAATAAATTTACTATCATGCATGAGAATGAGAATACGACACTTGACCCATGAAGAATCTACCTAAAGCTTCTATTCACAGGCCGGGCAGAAAGAGTTTTCTGCTTTAGGGGACAGACTTTATTTAAACATGGGCAATGGGTGCATGAGGGAGCCTCTTGCAATCTGTAGAGTGTAACAATTGGCGAAGTAATTTAGTTTCGGGGGAATCTGTGGTTGCGGTGCTCGCTTTAGTATCCGACTCTCGCTTGTCGGCTGGGGGTTGGTGGTCTTGCGTGCACAGATCCTAACACAACTATACCATATTATTACTAAATCTAGAAATTAGCGAGCTTGCAACAAGAGAGAATAACTGACCGAAAGACAGAACAGATAATGTCAAGAAGGAAGAAGACGAGGCAGAGAGATTTTTGTGGGAAGGTCAGCGAAAACGAAGCCACGGATGTTTTTGTAGACGGTTTTGGCACTCCCAAGATATTCTACTCTCGTGGGTTCACCAGTAGAGTTCAAAAACTTTTGGTTTTCATAGTTTAAATCTTTAATTTTAGTATTCTTAACATTAGAGTAGTGTATAAACAGCTATCTAATAATAAATTATTTAGTATGAAACATAATTATAATTCTTAATCTACTGTCTCAAAGTATAACTAGCATAAGAACAAAATTAAGCGATTCCTTGAATTTTCTTTTAGTTTGAAGTTATTTAATTAAGTGTTATGAAATAAAACTTGTAGGCTAGGTATTAATGTTTTTTAGCTAAATCTTATTAAGGTTTAAAGAATGTAGCAAGACTAGGTTCTATTAAGCTAAATGTATATAATTTTATTGAACTAAAAAAAAATATAGTAACTAAATTTAGCCGTGATGGGTTTTTACTTAGAATGCCTTAAGCTGAATTTCATTTCTAATCGGGATAGTCTTCACACTTTAAGCTTTAAAATTTTTCATTGCTTAATTTCGATTAAAAAAGAGTAAGATTACTTTTATCATAGCATTTGGCCAGTATTGTTGGTAGGTGTGCAACTCTTTTAGAATAATTTCAACGATGAACATCGATATCCGAAGCGGGTCACTAAAAAATGAGTTTGGCTGTGTCCTGCTCTGTTTTACATGATAACTTCTTGTAACTCTTCAGCACTATCCTTGCCTTGTCTTAAAGCCATCTACATCCTTATTCCCGATTAAGAAATGTTGTCAAGCACAATTGTTTTCTAACTTTAATTTCCGGTAAATTTTCACGGATTAATTCTTAAATAATAGACCCTTCATATCGGTAATCTACATTATTTTAATCCGTTGATATTTGATTCAATTTGCCTCTTTAAATTGTCTCTACTTGTATTTGCACA
This sequence comes from Drosophila punjabiensis, assembly GCA_008042585.1. Classification (NCBI taxonomy): domain Eukaryota; kingdom Metazoa; phylum Arthropoda; class Insecta; order Diptera; family Drosophilidae; genus Drosophila; species Drosophila punjabiensis. The sequence goes on from VNJR01000959.1 coordinate 12,455, forward strand.
AAATTGTCTCTACTTGTATTTGATCCGTTGGGTAAAACTTAAATTCAGCGAAAATAAATAAAAAGTAAACAACAAGAGGAAGCCTCCATCTGGCACTGTAAGACTCCTTACAGAAACGCGCTTCTTGATCAACCGATGATGCGCTGCTGAATTAAATGATGTGCTAATTCGTCATCTTGATGTGCTTGAGAGTCCCATCTAGAAACTCACCCTTAGGACGCTCTAGAGTTCAGCCGATATTTTTAGGTGATTTTTTTTTTTAAGCTTCTTCTTCTCGTCGGGAGTATACTTAGTAGGGCACAAACTGTGGAAACAAACCAATTAAAAGCCGTGTCTTACTGACAGCGGCTCTGGAGTACCTGTGCCCCGAATTTCAAATTCTGAGAGTCTTCTATCGGGGTCTCCACTGATGAGGATCAAACGGTTGCTGCACAACCTTTGCGCCAGCAAAGACAGCGATAAGTTACGTCTGGGTCATGGCAGCGCCGGCCAAAACCTTAGTTTTATGGGCTGCAGATTGGTTGGGGTTAAATGAAACCAAAACTGCACACTCCTTCGAAAAATTTATTCGTGGCGCTGTCCACTAAATATCGCCCGATGTTAACACGTGATTTAAAATTTTAAAAATCAATTTTTTCACACAACCTTTTTTTACACAACTGTATTGACTGCTGCGTGGTGGAAAAGAAATCAAAACTTGATTGGGTATTTTAAAAAGGTCGTACGTGGCAGCTGCTGTTGACAGTTGTCAAAGCTACCGATATTCCTATCTGTACGGAAACAAACTTTCGATATATTAAGATACCGCACCACTGACAACTTCAATTTTATCGGTCAGTCTCGTATTTAAAAAAAAAGATACTAAAATGCCCTTATTAGAAAAATTAATGTTTTGCAGTCGCTACAGGCACCGCTTCAAAGTTAAACTAATGAGTTTTTACTCATGCCGTTGAGGGTTGCGATCGGAGAATGCAAGCTGTATTTGTATGAAACCTCTTTTTATACCCTTGCAGGGTATTATAATTTCAGTCAGAAGTTTGCAACGCAGTGAAGTCATCTCCGACCCTATAGTATATATATTCTTGATCAGCATCAACAGCCGAGTCGATCTAGCCATGTCCGTCTGTCCGTTTCTACGCAAACTAGTCCCTCAGTTTTGAAGCTATCTGAATAAAACTTTGCAGATAGTCTTCTATATGCTCTCACTCGTACATAAGTCGGATCGAGCCGGATCGGTCAACTATATCATATAGCTGCCATACAACCGATCCGTAAATTTGTTGAAAAAAAATTATAACTTCATTGTTTTTTAACATATCTTGATCAACTCTCGGTTATGAGCTTTTTATATTGTTTCAGATTTTTGGATTTAATTTTATAAAAATCGGACTACTATATCATATACATAGCTGCCATAGGAACGGTCGTGAAATTATCAGAAAAAAAATTATAGCTTTGTCAGTTTTCAACATTATTTCTTCTACTTTTTTCAGAATTTTGTTGTAAATTTCATAAGAATCGGACGACTTTATCAATGTGAAAAAATGTAAAGCTGTAAAAATTTTATGTATATGAAAGTAGTTCATATTATATTATATTGGGATAGATTATAATTTATACAATTGGAATCTGCAAGGGTATACCAACTTCGGCGTGCCGAAGTAAGCTTCCTTTCTTGTTTTTAGGATGGGATGAATACGGCTTATGAACTTTTCTTCTTTCGTCCTTTTTATACCCTTGCAGAGTATTATAATTTTAGTCAGAAGTTAGCAACGTAGTGAAGGAGACATATCCGCCTATAAAATAGAAATATTCTTGATCAGCATCAACAGCCGAGCCGATCTAGCCATGTACGTCTGTCTGTCCATCTGTCCGTTTCTACGCAAACTAGTCCTTCAGTTTTGCTTTACTCTCAATATTATATAAGTCGAAACGAACCGGATAGGTCAACTATATCATATCTCATAGGAACGGTGCGTAAATTTGATAGCTTCACCGTTTTCAACATATCTTAACCTATTTTCGGTTATAAGCTTTGTATTTTATTTCAGAATTTTGGATTTATTTTTGTAAATATCGCAGCACTATATCATATACCTGTCGTAGGAAAAAACGACAAATATTTAAAAAAATATTACAACTTTGTCAGTTTTTAACATAGTTCATCTACTTAAAGATACAGGCATTTAATATTATTTTAAAATTTCTGTTTCAATTTAATAAAAATCGGAAAACTATATCATATAGCTGCCATAGGATCGATCATTTAATGTGGAGCAAAATGAAAAAAAAAATGTAAAACTGTAAAAATAATTTGAATATGAAATTCATACAGATTATATTAAATATGTATAGTTTTTTAGTTTAATGTAAAGTGTAGAATCGCTGGTGAGTGTCCTTTGGTGGTTGGGCATTACGCAAAAGTGGCCCTTTTTATCATCACTAAATACACATGCCAAAAAAAGTATGCGTACAAACTCGATGCCTAACTTTGATCGCTAAAAAAACATATATATATAATTGATATCGACTTAATTTTATTATTATATTGTTTACACGTTTATTGATTATATGTATATTTAGTTTTTATTGTCATAACAGCTTAACTTAATTTATTAAAATTAAAAAACGAAAAGTGTCGATTTTTTAGCCAGAAAAAGTTTGCGTACAAATTTGAAAAACGATGTGTATTTGCTCTGTATGCAGCTTTAGGCACCGTTAGATTACTAAAAACGGTAAATAAAGAGTTAAGAACTGCTTGCCACTCGTTCTTTGAGTTAATTTCGTCACTTCGAGGAAAAAATCGCAATGGGCAAGAAGACAAAAGAATTTGATCCCGATTTAAAGAAATTAATTGCAAAACTCCGAGATGAGGGGAAAGCTCGGCGGGAAATCGTGAAAATTGTTAACAGAGCTCATTCCTCTATTAGGGTCAATTAGGTCAAACCCACGTTCTGGAAGGCCACCTAAGCTGACGGATCGAGAGAAGCGGGACGTTTTGAAGAGTGTGAAGCTGAATCCTCGATTAACAGCCTTCAAAATTAGTCAGGACATCAAGGAGAAGTACAGCAAAGATCTTCATGAGGATACAATCCGCAAAATTTTAAAAAAAAGAGCACTTATATGCCCGTACTGCGCGGAAGAAGCCCTTAATATCGCCGGCAAATTAGAGAAAGCGAACGGAATTTGCCAAAAAATTTGTCCAGGAGCCTGGAGTGTTCTGGAACAAGGTCCTATTCAGTGACGAGAGTTAATTCTGCATTTTTGGAATAAAAGGGCGAAAACTGGTGTGGCGTAAGAGCGGTACAGCGCTGGATGTGCAAAATCTTGCTCCGACTGTAAAGCATGGTGGTGGCGGTGTGATGGTAATGGGGTGTATGGCGGCAAGTGGAGTTGGAAACCTTTATTGAATCAACCATGGACCATAAGGCTTATCTGCAAATTTTAAAAGATAATTTGCACGAAAGCGCCAGGAAGTTAGGGTTCGCTGAGGACTTTTGGTTCCAGCAGGATAATGACCCGAAGCATACGGCCCACAACACCAAAAACCAGTTGCACTCGCCACCTTAGTCGCCAGATTTGAATCCCATAGAGCATCTATGGGATCATTTGGAGCGCAGGATCCGCTTTGGACCATAACATCGAAGGCTATGCTGAAGGACGTCATTATGGAAGAATGGCTTAATATTTCCCCATCGGTGACTCAAAAATTGGTGCAATCAATGCCAAAACGTTTGGAGGAAGCTATTAAAAGAAAGGGGTACCCCACTTCTTATTAAATAATAGAATTAAGTACCATTATTAACCAACTTTGAAGTTTGTACGCATATTTTTTCTGGCTAAAAACACGTCACTTTTTCGATTTTTTTTTTAATAAATTAAGCTAAGCTGTTATGACAATAAAAACTAAATATATATATAATCAATACACGTGTAAACAATATAAAAATAAAATTAAGTCGATATCAAATATATGTATATGTTTTTTTAGCGATCAAAGTTAGGCATCGAGTTTGTACGCATACTTTTTCTGGCATGTGTATATCGTCTGACGATGAAGTTTTTATCCCTTCCTTTTTTGATGTATAATGCGTTCGCAAGTGTGCATAGGTTTTCGATTAACTTTTTTGCCTCCGTCCCTTGTTGTCTTTTTGGTGTGGGTTTAAATTTTGGGAAGATGATTGCACATTGCGTTGTTGCTCTGACTCATTCCCACTCGTATCTGTAACGAGTTTGTCAAAGCTCACATGATTCGATCAGTGACTCTTTGAAAGAGTGACTGTTTAATTTATGACCAAAATGCGATAACGAGGTCAAAACTGTCTAAAAAGTTAGAAAATCATGCTACCCAAATTGTATATGGGGAAGACAACAAATATGCCACACTTTGACAAATGAATAGTTATAAACGAATAAATAGGTCGAATTAAATAATATAATAATATATATGTTTATTATGATTTCGGTCTAGTCGGAGCTGCAACTGCCGATCAAAAGCTTGGCTTCAAGAAAATATGTTTTATATGGCATGAGCTTAATATGTAATTACAATAAGAAAGAGCGACAGCTTAGGCGAGATAAAAGGAAGAAGAATAGAGATAAGAAAAGAGAACGACGAAGAGCGCATAGGTGCAGCGGTACACCTATACGCGCATGACTAGGTGCTGACGGTCTGCTCCGAACATACATTATATTTTCCTTATGAGGTAGAATATTTTATTACCGATATCGGCATTATGGGGATACAAAAGCCAACTTTAGCAAAGGATGTTCAAAGTTAATGAGTACAAGAGATTATTAGTTGGGCGTAAATATTTTTACTTACTCTTTAACTGTGTGATGCAATTTCGAGTTGAAAAGCGTTATATATCCACTAGGTCTGGCGACAGATACATTAAACGGAACCTATATTTAAATAAAAATTAGCCTGAACATATTCATTGATTTTGCTTAATGTATAAACCTTTATTCCAGGTTCATCGAAGCAGGGAAATAACCGCCGAGCATGATTGGGCTTCATATTTGTTGCTAAATATATTTCTTCCTCTTTGTTAAAAGATCTCTTATAATATCCTTTAAAGAGTCCTTCCGGATCTTTTAATATATTTCCTTCAAAGGTAATTTTTAGTCTGTATTCAGAACCCCGTTCGACTGTCTCGTTAAGATATAAAACAAAAATGGCACTTCGTGGTAGTCGACTACTTCTTAAAATTGTTACGTTTTCGGGAATCGTCCTAGTACAAAAATGTTAAATGTATTTCTGGCGGTTTAAAAATTCAAAGAATTACTTACTTAGTTTTGGATCTAATTTTTGTTAGTTTTATCGCCCTACTATTAATAAATAAACTTTCATGTGCATGAAAATGCACCTTTTTTGAATCGATCATCCATCTTAGGTGAATTTCAATACATCCTTTAAAAGTTTGCTTTTCCATATTTGGTTTAATGTTTATTTCATAGCTGAGAGGAGAAACATCTTTAGGCAGTCGAGCTTCTGATTTAACGTGTAGTGGTGGCAAATCAATGTCAGCTTTTACATTTCCCTGTAAAAGATATAATTAGTTGTTAAAATTGGATCATATACAAGGTGTGTCCTTTTATATATTATATATGGGGACAATATTCTTATTTTAGAAACTTTTTTTCAAATGTTTCTGTCGACTACGCTCATTACCGACCAACGAATATGAACATATTTATACCTAATCAGATGTAGTAAAAAGTATTTACAAAACAAACAATGTTTTGCATATCCCAACTTTAGTTGTTATTCTGAATGTTTTTGATCAATTTTACAAATCCTTTTTGTGCCGTCACTTAAGATAAATATTTCAACAGTATTCTCTCGTTGTTTTTTCATAAAGTATATAATTTCACATCAAATTTTATTAATGTAAAAGATTCAGGTACAAATTTATCATCAAGCTGGTTTAAGTTTGCCATACCCCGACGTTGATCTTAAAATTTTGTAAATTTATTTTATTGGTGATGAAAATTCCGAATACAAGACGAGAATTTTATTGTGATTTACAACGGTTTGTTCATCAGCAAAACGCATTAGCTTAATTGTCTAAAATTGCTCTTGAGCGTATACCATCGTAACAAGACAATTCGTGAGGTTGCAATTGTAATTCTTGGTGATCAGTTTCAATCCCGTGATCTTGTACTTCGAAGGAATAGTAAAAATGCTACGAATTGGAGAATTATCTACTAAAAACTTAGATCCTCTCGCAAATTAGGGCTCCTATTTTGTGCTGTTGCAGGCCACCGAATTGAAATGCCAAGATCTTGAGCTTCATATGTCAGTCGTCAAGCTTAAGCAGTGGAAACAAATAACTTTCTGGTAATCAACCAAAGTGGCACATACAGCCTCATTTGATTCACATGGTAATGAGACGCTTTGATTCTTAAAAACAGTGAGTCACCAAAATTCGCCATAATAAGCAGGGACCGTAAATAATGATTATCGGGAACATTTTTAAGTGAAAAAATCAATCACTTAGAACAAAAAAGATAAAATTGTGTGAATCCTTGTTGGAGAGATGAGATGATTTTTAAATTTATCATCAATAAAATAAAAACAAAAAAAATAATAATAAAATAAAATGATGTTAATGATTAATGTTTGTGTATGTGTGAGGAGGCTTAGATGCCTGACAAAATAGTGCATAAACTAATTGCCTTTGAGTTGTCGCAACTAACACTTGAACTAGGTGGACTGCGGTTGAGGTTTGTTGAGTAAAAATGCCTTTGAGGTGCAGATGATTACTGACTTTATTGGTAAAAACATAACGGTATTTATAGCTAAAAAGTAGTTAACGAATATGCTGATGTTTGCAGAATATAGTGTGAAAGAGTAATATAGGTTACTGTGTTGCTTATCGAATATGCGGAAATGAGACCATTGCCCCGTTCCACTTCATTCGTCGTTAGCAGAATATCATATGCGCTTGACCTGGTAACCTTACTTTATTCTGGCTTCATATGACATTGCTGCGACTGACGAACTACAAATTATGCATCATTGCTATTGTTATAATTATTGTCGCGACTTAACATTCTCCCGGCCGTT
>VNJR01000961.1:0-60717 GCA_008042585.1 Drosophila punjabiensis
GAAATATGCACATCGATTTGAATCGCTTGCCGTTCTCGTTGCCGTTCTCATTCTCATTCCCGGCTCATTATCTTTCGGTTTGTGGCTGTTCGGATGCGGCTTTATGGCACTCCACCGATCCAGCGATCGTGGCGCTGTGTTCGCTGTCATGTTAATAACATTCGTAATATGCTTTTTAATTAGTCTACTCCACCGACTTGTGGGGGGTCCCCCCAAAAGGGTTCAGCTTGCCTGTGATCTGGCATTCTGAGATCTCGGGCCACGGGCACTGATTAATGCTGCATTTTTCTGATTATGGATCGTTTTGGGGCCACTAATCGCTGTTTGTTTATGTTAAGTAGCTCAAGCGGTCAAAATGTCGTTCAGTGGAGTGGCAATGGTTGTGGAAATGGCATTTATGGCTGGGGGAGCACCTGTTCGGCTTGGAAATAATCACAAGTGGATCGCCCTGCATTCTTAATGAGACGAACATTTAGTGACATAAATGGATCACCCATGAGATCATCTCCCTAATGAGGTAAAAGTTTCGGAAACAGGTTTAGAGTTCAAGATTATAAATAAAATATTAAGTTGTATTATAAACTTGTACTTCCGCAGAACTAAAGTAATTCCCATACCCAGTCTTAACTTTATGCTATTTACTTAGCCTGCCTTTATCTGCAGTGCGGCATAAACACAAAACAAAATCCTATATAAACAGAGCAAAAAAAAATGGGTAAATCCAACCGCCCACTTCCAGTAAACTTCGACTCCGAACTCTGCTCCAAAAAACAGGCGAAACACAAAAAGCCAGCCTAAACATAATGCAATTACTTAAAACTGTACCATGGCCTGGCGCACACAGTTTAAACAGAACACGCCCCCATCGACGGCGGCACTCGAAACCTTTTGCTCCGACCTCAAGTGGAGTTCCTCCAAGCCACGCGGAGTTCCCAGTCCAGATCGCAGCACCAAGTGGTCTCCTTTGGTCCGACAGACCGCAAAAATCTCTCTCTTAATGTAGATCATCTGGCGGCGCTGAGAAGCCGATCGATCAGAGGAGCTGCGGCAACGGAACGGAACGGGGCAGGGCTGGCCCAGGAACCAGTGCCAGTATTCGGTTTGGACAGTATTCCAGCCATGTGAAGTCCATGAATTGCGGCAAAAAGACCAAAATTAAGTGTATTTTGAGGCAATAAAAACAACAAACGGAGAAGGGGAGGGAGTATCAAAAAATATTAATTTACCTCAACTATTAAATACCCTTCAGGAAGTTGTAATTTTTTAACTTTAAATAAATATTTTTCTATTATTATAAAATGTATCAATGATTAATAAAATATATTTTAAGTTTTTAAAGTGATTAGCCAATTCTATATTTCTATTTACAAAGTACAATTACCAAATTTTAAGGTATTTTTGTCTCGTTGTTACAAAATAAGTAAATACTGAAATAAAATTATTTTTTCTAATTAAAAATAAAATAGCAAGGATCCTGAAAGTCTTCTTAAATTTTATATAATAAATTGCCTTTATCTTGCATTTTTAAATTACTAAAAATCCTTTAAACTCCCCGAACTTAATCCTCAAATCAATATACCCATCTGATAATCATTACAACGGCAATACCAACTGCAAAATTGAATGCTTGGCTTTGCACTCAAAGCCGAAAAAACAACACAAAACCCAAAATAAAGCCACAAAAAGGAGTAAACAAAAAACAAAACCAAAAGTGGGTGGAATAATGGGCGGCTATGCGAATTTACTCAGTGCATGATTATAGCGTAGATTACAAAAAAGTGCGCTCAAGAGCTCAACCCCGAAAAGCAACAAAAAAACGGCAAGGAATCGGATTCAGAGCTGGATCTTTGGATCGGACCTTCTCTTGGTTCAGTATTTTTTGTGTTTCTTTTTTTTCGAATTTATTCCCGGGTCGACTGGCGGCGAGCAATATTCATAGAGGTCGTCGTGTCGCGGCCACATGAGAGATCATCACGGGCCGAGCTCTTCCTCCGGTGTGCTCCTCATATGCTAAGAGAATTATAACAGACCGCGGACTATGGCGAGTGCGGTAGGTTCGGGCTTTATAATTGCTTTGTAACCTCTGTTGCCAGACGGCTCGGATCCAAGGAGATGGCCACGCACCCCGAAAACGCAAGGAAAACACAGAAATAAAGCCCAAGGAACAGGCACAGTTTTTGTTATTTTCCTTTTGTAGTACAAATTAATTGCAGCTTTACACGCGTTCTTCATCGGTCGGCCTGGCAAAATCATTCATCTGATGTTGGAAAAACTACACATGCAAGTACTGTGAAGTGCACTGGAAGAAATTAAGGAAGCTAGGGAAATAAAAATAAACAAGAAAGAACATTAACTGTGGTAATCCAATGATTGTATGCAATTGCAGTATTTATCGATCTTTTTATTTATTAATTATAATAATATTTCTCAAAATATATACTCAATATTTTAATGTCTTTTTAGACATTTTATAACGTCAAGAAGCACAGATATATTCACATTTAAATCAATTCATATTTATCAATATATATGATATTTTTTGGACAAATAAAAATTACAAAACACAAACTTGCCCGATCCAAAAATGCCTTAATTGTAATTGGAAAAGCTTTTTTGCGTGTTATTTAAAATAAAAATTTTACTTCTTTACGTCTTCGAATGTATGCTTCTCAGCCAGAATATACATATATTTCTCACAGTGTGCTTTACTATTACAATTTGGCCACAGCCAAACAAAGTTGCCTGCAGGCCGCCGCGGGGAAGTACCGGGGCATCCTAGTGGACCGGACTGGCTGTCTGATCAAGACATTATCGATATGTTTTACGTAGTCGGGGCTCCGGCGAGCAGCTCTCCCAGGAGAGAAATCCAATTAGCTGCGCTTGTGGCGGCCTTAGAGAAATGCCCCCAAGCCCGCAAACATCGCCGCAGACATGCAAAAGGACCCCAGCAGATCCCCAGTCGCAGTCCCCGAGTCCGGCTTAAAATTCAATTGTTGAACTGCGAGCTGTGGTTCCAGCCTGTGAAGAGGCTGTGCGGCTAGCCAAGGGAGATTAAATCGCGGCGGCGACTTGGGGAAAAAATTCGAGTCTGGGCAAAAGGAAAACGCCGCCACAGGAAAAATAAGGAGAAAAAAAAGCAAGAAGAGCGACTAGGCGCAAAATTATAATTGCAAATTTGTGCCAGACACTCGGTCCCGCAGTGTAGTAAGTAGTAAGTATATATAGCAGAGTAAGTGAGAGTGTGGCGGCGTGATAAGCTCTTCCGAAGTTCCTGATAAGTACCGAAAGATGGAGGGCGGGAGACGGACTTAATTGCGCCCGAGGATGTAAGGTTAATGCCGCCGATTTGCATTCATTTCGGATGATAATGAGCCAGGAGGTCGAGGTCAAGCCGAAAAAGGGTTTTCAATGTGGCCAACAGGGCTTACTGCGTACTTACAGTGGCTTACAGGAAAGCTAGCTATCCCAACTGAACCAAATCCCCAGCGTGCCGTATTTCTTGTATATCTTGGATCTGCACCGCTAAACAAAAGGCAACCTGGGCACATCGATCAAAGTCAAAGTCAAAATAGAGCGCAATGTGGCCCCCACATGCAAATTGGTCTCGTCCTCTCGTCCTCCGCCATGTGTTGACTTAAGTGCCACACAATTTACTACACTTTTGGCATGACAAACGCATGGCGAACGCATCGCAGGAGCAGTGCTCCGGCTGCACTGGGGACATGGCAACCAACATGGGAACGTTGAAGCCCACAATCTAGGATGCAAGTCTCAAAAACTTGTAAAGAATTGCAGCAATTTTCTTCTTGTTAAGCAAACGTCACAAACAAACCGCCCGCAATTGTTTGTGGCGGCTGCCAACTCAGCCATTCCGCCTGGCGGAGCGACAACATCTCGGGTTCAGTTTCTGGCCGGGAATCCAGGTTCAGCTGCTCCTCCTCCTCCTCCTTCTCCTTCTCCAGCTTGGTTGCCTAGACAAGACACATTTCGATCACTGTCACGGCTTTTGGCCCTCAAGTTGCGGCGGTGTCAATATTTTGTGAATTTACGCAGGCTCTGGCAGTCTCCTTTGGGAGCCGAGGGAAAAACTCCAGAACTCCATGGAGGAGAAATCCCCATCCTCGCACAGCCTCATCCTCGGTTGACATTCTCTTCTTTATGGTCAGCACTCGCTTTGGAGGCTGGCTGTGCGGTTTGTTTTGGGCCAAATTTGCATATAATAAGCCGCATCAATAGCCAAACACGATTTCTTCACTGAGATTTCAGGGAACACGGAGAGAAATTGGGAGAAAGAAGTAGGCTTACAAGGAATTTGTATATTTTTAATATTTTATTAAATTTAAAACTATTCTTAGGGAAGAAACTCTTGTACTTACAAACTAAGCCAATGCCTAATTTATTCCAACAAAGTTACATTATTTTTTACACCCTTTTCTACTCTTTTCAAGTTATTTATTGAGTTGATATTATTAACTGAATTATTTAAATAATTTCTATATAGTTTTCATTCTCACAGTGACTTCCCAACTCCTTATAGAGATAGAGGGAGTACAAGGGGCCGCTGTGTCTGTTCGTCCTGTCACTTGTCAATCGCTCGCGACCCGTAAGGAGACTTAAGCTTTGCGATATGTCTCATTTTCATTGCATTTGGCTGGCAGGTCTCTCTCAACTCAGGCCGAGGAAGAGTCTTAGCCAGAGTCCCAGGCCGAGTCTTGGCCGTTTCGGGGCTAAACGCATTTGCGAAATGCTTGGCTTGGCATAATTGAACAGCACAGCACAGCACATCACATCGCATTACCGATCGTCCGTCTGGCCACATGTTGACCCAATTCATAATCATGCTTAAACGCCGCCTGAACTTTCAACCTGGTCTCCGGGGCTGAAACTTAATGCAGATAATCATGTTAATAACAATGGCCAATGATGATTAGGTCGGCGGTGAGCCGAAATGCTGATGATGGTAGCCTTTCACCGCCACATGAACCTGCCGCTCCGATCGAATCCCATCCCATACCATCCCATCCCAACCCGAGTCGCAGCCTTGTTTCCAAGGCCCGTGGCCAGTACCATCCTCGGCGAAGAGCGCAGAACGTGTAGAGTCTCGGAGCCCCGAAACTCAAACATAATTTTCACAATCGCCCGGAATCTCGCTCGCTCGCTCGCTGCCCCTTCTCCCTCGATCCCTCGATTCTCCAATTCTCTGATTCTCCTGGACGCTCCTCATCATCGGGGCGCTTTCACATGACTCATAACGCGGCCGAGAGCGTTTTGCCGGCGATGCTTAAAATGTTTAAAATGCATAAGCAAAGCAGAAGCCGAAGCGCAAATAACGAAATCGAGTTAACTCGAAAGAACGAAGCATCTTGGGAATTTATAACCGAATACGGATATTCCCAGTAGGAAGTATGAATACCTCTGATTACTATCACTCTTTGTATTTAACCAAAACAGAACCGAATATAATTTAAATTGCCTTGAAGTATTTTAAAATATTTTATTGGATATTAAATATATATTTATATCCTTTCACTCCTCAGATCGTTGAAGATGGCAACAAAGTTGCCATACCCTAACCCACTCGCAAGGTTATAGAGGCCTGAAAAAAGAAATTCTGAATAATTCGTGATCTGCAGGCGCAAAAAGAGGGTCACGTTGTTGCGGCCAAGGAAGGCGATGCGGCGATGATGCTAAAGTTGAGGCCCCCGAAAACTGAAGCTGCAACTGTCTGCATGTCGACCGATAAAGGGGTAGGAGAGGGACCAGACCAGCGGTCCTTTCTGGCGGCCCCTGTCCGAGGAAAAAGGCGACGACGAAGCGCACGCTGCACTGCAAACACGATTCCAAAATATTTCGCATAAATAAGTTAGTGTAACACACGAGGCCCAGCTTCCCGTTGTCCCCTTTCCCTGAACCCAAGCGTTGATCACACGTTCACATTATTTGATGATCGCACGATATGAACACTGCCGAAAACAGAGGAGCCAAGGATGATGAGAGAGTTTGCTCTGGAACATTCACCCCCGCACTCACACACTGGAAAAAACTTTTAAGAACCGAAAGATGAGAGTTTAATTAGCTGAAAATCTTAAGGATTCAAAAAGAAGAATATAAGAAATACTACTAAATCTGTATATGTTTAAGAGAAAGTACTTAATTTTATATAAGAACTTTACATCCTATAATTCTTACCTAAAAGTCTTCCACTTCTTATTTATCTTAATTACCAGAAACCTCATTCATTCATAAATAAATTAAATTCTTTGAGTGCAGGACACACTCACACTTCCCATAGAGCGATATTTCCATACACCCCAGTCCCCGTGATCGTGATAATCCATTATTAATGCCAATCAGCATATAAAAAAGCAAACAAAACCGGCAGCCAGGCGAACATTGCCGAAAACTTCCTGGCCATGGTTCCCAGCTTCCCATAGATTATGATCGCTCCCTGGCGCTTCTGTGTAGCCAAGTTAACCCACCACCACCACCACCCACCAAAGAGCACCACCAAAACCCCACCATAACCCACAGATCCCCGAACTCTCCAGCGACCATTGACATGAGCAATTCGTAAGTTTGTCGCCTGCATTTTTCGGGGGGGATCTCTGGGTAGAAATGCGGCAAGGAGCGTTTCGGAGGCGGGATCGGGGCAGAATTTGCATGCAACTCACCTGGTGGTCTCCAATGCGGTTGTCATTATGGCCAAACAGGACCTCCCACATGCAGCTCGATTGTTTTGTTGCGGTTTTCTGCTACCGTTTGCAACTTCGTTTTATGAGCTCTGTTGTCGGTTTCGTCTATACCAAATGCAAAGCGCGGTAGCAGCGGGGATGTTGTATCAAGGTCGGGATGAAAGATTAACAAGATTACTAAAAAAGTTAACTAAATTTCAAATATTTTAGTTCTGGAAAGTTTACTAAATAATATAAGTAATTATATTACATTTAAGAGCTATTAGTTTTAGGAAAATACTTTGATATAGGAGAACTTTAGAAAAGCTTTTATTATTTCTAATTTTAGAATACTTGTAATAACGCTTAGTGAGTTCTATTAACTTTACAGCATTTAAAAACAAACAATTAATGTCAAGCAATCGTAAAATATAAAGCAATCTTTATTAGCAAAAAAGGCAAACATTATTCATTATGATTTCCTTTCACAAGTTTAGATATTTTCTGAATAATTTATACATTTATTTTATAGACTTTAGCCCTCAGGGGTATGTACCTTGTCTTATCCCTACCATTTGAGCTCCTTCTTGTTTTGGTCTCATAATTGTACGAAATTTAGTTCGCATGCCCTTGCGGTCGCTGGGGATCTGGGAAGAGTTTTGGGCCAGAGCCTCGCTTTTTGCCTTAACGGGAGAACAATAAATGTTTGGCTCGCTTGTTTTCGGGGCTACTGTTGCGGCTCTTGGCTCCTTTTGCAGCCTTTTGTAGCCTTTTCTGCCTCTGTGGCTGGTGAAAAACTTTCGCGAAATGAAAACTTCAATTTTTATCGAGTGCATTGCTCATAATTACAAGGGGTCTCCGTCTCCGTCTCCATCTCCTCCAGCCTCCCTCCAAGCTCCTTCAGGCAGTTGCAGCTCCTTGCGAGAGTGCCTCCCTGGCTGCACTCAATATTCAATTTTGCATTTTACAACAAATGCGTGCCTTACCATATTTAGTTGGCGTGCAAAAATAAGCCAAAGGCTGGCTCCTCGGCAAGGGGATAAAATGTTAACTTGGCCAACAGAGGCCTCGCCGGATTTGCTCGGCTGCGATGGCTGGCTAGCTCACTGGCATTGTGCTTATCATTTACATAGCTTAGCATTTTGATGACCCGACTAGCTGGCAGGCGGCAGCAGCCTCCTTTCTGGTAGCAGCAAAAAAATTAATTTCAAATTAAATTTATGGCGCCGTCGGGAAAAGGAAAGCGTCCTCCCAACTCCCAGCTCCCAACTCCACTCCGCCCCACTCCTGGGCGACCGCAACAAAGTGATTTATAACTCGGTTTTGCCTCGGTTTTGCCCAACTTACTCGGCCATACTCCCCTCGTAAAAGCTGCTGCATTGTGACCACTCATCTTGTCGGCTATAAATGTCCAAATGAGTTTCTGCCCATCATCGAGCCGCTTTACGGCGGCATTCTCTCTCTTGTGGTCACTTTGCGGCTCTTAATCGTTTTGGAATTGCTTTATTAATAGAACAAATCGTTGGGATTGTAGGTTAAACTCTGGCCGAAAATTGGATTATCTTGTAATTAGTTTTGCATCAAATGCAGACTTTAAATAGAAGAAAAATTTAGCTAAGGTCGGAATTTATTCAATATTCTTTCGATTAAAGTACAGGCGGAACTTACCTAATATAAGTTCGGATTTGGGAATATCCTCCTTATTAGGTTATGGTACAATATTTTTTTATATTTCCTACATAATAATAACTGCTCTTCAATAGCTTAAATATTTTTCAGATTTTGTATTCCCAAATTGTCTTTAATTTTGAATGCTTCTAAATATAATAATCTTTAAAAACACAACTTCCTCCCCTTAATTTTTAAAGTGGTAAAGTTTAATGATAACAAGTTTTTCACAGTGCATTATCGTTTAACCCCAGAGCTGTGCTGCTCCCGTTGCTGCCCCTGGATTTTTGCCCTGTGACTGCAACTCAGCATGACACTCGGATGCCTCCCGATGATTTAAGTGAATAATTGCCACACACTGGCACTCGCGAAAAAAAGCCAAACAAAATAATTATAATAAAGAAGCGAAACGTAGCATTCGCGGACATGGCCGTGGACCGCACCGCGATGACCATCAGTGGGCCTAGAGTGCAATCAGGCCAGGCCACAGCCGCGTTCGAGCGCAGCAATTAGAACTGATGGCAGCTGAAGGGGCAGGTGAGGCAAGGACAGGGGAATGCAACATATTTAGCACTCCCTTCGGTGCGTTCGATATGGCGAACTAGAAAAAGCAGTCGACGCATTGTCGCCATAGCCGCTGGCGCGCTTTTACTGTACTCTTGGTGGTCATTTGCCTGCGGTGCCGCTTAAGTGATTTGTTCGAATTAAGACTTCCAGCTAGAGATGGCACATATATCTGGCAAATACCATTGAAATAATATAAGATTATCAAATATATGAAAGTAAATGAATTAAGAAAATAAAAAATATTAGCAAGGGGAATAAATACATTTTTATCTTTATAAAGATTAATAATAAGCTTGAAAGAAAGTGAAGGAATCGTTTCCGATCCCATAAATCATATGTATTCTTGATCAGCATTAACAGACGAGTCGAAACAAAACTCTACTCAATTTATTCAAAATTTTATAAGGGGTTACATCGTAAAAATTGTCAAAAATGTACAACAAATTTTAGTTTTTTAATTTTTAATTTTATGATTTCTTAATCAAATAAAAACTAGCATAGGAAAGCTTACCATATTGAAATTAACAATGTTTTGGCTTACGTTTGAGCGATTTTCATGCAGCTTCCCAAAGTTAGCTTCCTTAATTGATTATATAATATATAAATTTTATAAAATGTGTAATAATAAATTCCTTATACGTGATTTATTATTTCTTTTCCAATAAATATGTATCAACTTACCATTAACTTACTATATAATATCTGCTGAATACCTGAAAATCTGCTCTTAAAACAAATTTAAAATTTGCTGTACACTTATATCACTGAATGATCCTTAAAATCCCAGTCACGCTGCCATCCCTGAAATCAACTCCACTGGATGGGGACTTCATTAATATGTAAGACTGTCCATGAGCTTAGCTCCGAACTGGACTGGACCTGCTGCTCGCTGGCTGGCTCGCTCTTTTTCTGTATCTCAGCGAAGTGCAAACTGTTTAATTGCGGAATAATTGTTTTGCACACATAACCTCGCACCGTTCCAAAACAAAATGAAACGGCTGGCCATAAAAAGCATATTAAGTGCGAATTAATGACCACAAAAGGTTTTCTCTCAGCGAAAAAAAAGAGCGCTGCAGAAACGAGGGAAAACGGAGCACACACTCGGCGAGGGATTGCGCCAGCAAGTCACCAGAGATTTGCCCAGTGGTCGGATTTCAGATCTCGGATTCCAGATGCGGAATCGCGGATCGCGGATTGCGGATTGCAGCCTCCAGCGGTGATTAACTCTCTGCTCGCCGTTGCCTCGAGTCGCTTAAGTACAGTCATTTAATTAGTCTTTAGTTTTAATGTATTTGTATTACAATTTATTAGCACTTATGGCTACTCAGCAGCGCACAGCAGTCAGTCTGCGTGGCAGGAGAAACCAGAACGAGGACTTTTGCCTTAACCCCATGGAAGCCACAGGTAATCAGTGGGTTAACATGATCTTTTTTAAATGTTAAAATAAATAAAATGCAGGAGAAATTTGAATAACAATAAATTAAGTTTAAGTAAGTAAAAGAAAGTATTTATAAATACCTAACAAAAATAATACTCTTCTTTAGAGCTTTAACTTGAAATGGATGCGTTAAAAATATTTAAATGTAAATAAAATTAGTTTTAACTTTATTTAGGCTCTTCCCAAATTTTTTGGGATTTTTAGTTAAGTTTTAAAAAAGTCTCCCAATAGTCTATAAAGGGTTAAAAAAACTGCTGCTGAGGAAGTGCCATTACCATTAAAACGCAATGGTTTCAGTTTATGTTCGGACTCTGTAAGACGGAGTGAATA
This sequence comes from Drosophila punjabiensis, assembly GCA_008042585.1. NCBI lineage: Eukaryota > Metazoa > Arthropoda > Insecta > Diptera > Drosophilidae > Drosophila > Drosophila punjabiensis. The sequence continues at coordinate 10,675 of VNJR01000961.1, forward strand.
TACAAGCATACAGATGAAATAAAAAAATAAATAAATATATAATAAATATATATAAACCATTTTATGTTTAATTAAGTACAAAAACTTGAAGTAAAATATATAAGTTTTATTGTTTAATTGTTAAGGTTCATGTAGGAATAGTTTTTAGATTTAAATAAGTGCTCTGAAAATGTGATTCTTAAATTTATTATTACCTCAACAAACATTATTATAACTCACAAATACAAGCTATAAGCAAACAAAGCATAATCAATGCATTTTATTTATATATTTATTTATTTATTTATATAAAGCTATCGAGATGCTTTAAAGCAAATGATAACTTGTTGGACAGAGCAATAGCTGCTTCGGCCTTCCGCTCATTTATTTATATATTATTGTGTGCTTATATATTCATTTCGAATGCTGAACAAGTTAATGATTTCCAGAGAAAGATCGTATATTAAACCTTTAAAATGTGATCTACTTTAGCTCTGTCCGTTATTCGTTATCCAAAACTCTGTCGTCGACATCATTAGCTTTAGTTAAGTGATGCAGCTCTTATCTTAAGCGAACCGAAAATTTCGTAAAACATTTGTTTCATCCGCCTGACAATTGAGACAAGATCTGTTTTCTCGATCGGCCGCCATTTGCCGTTGTTGAAACGCTCGTTTGCGACGATTTTTCTCCGATTCGAGGCGGTGTGGAATCGTGCATATTTAAGAAATCCAATCTATGGTTCATTTCTTTAAACGAAATCAATTCAAATCGCAGGCCTTAACAGCTTTTATTTTCCAGCACACGATCGATTCAAACGCGAGCTTGTTTATTTTTTCTATAACAAATTCTTGCATTAATTTCAAATCAATTTTCTTCACAGCTTCGGCCCTTATCTCCTCTGAGCCAAACAAACAAAACAGAGGAAAAAAGAGCGGCCGCGGGTTGCTGGCTGCGAGTTTGGGGGAAAACAAAGGAACTTCATTGTTTCATCGCGACTGTAAAAAAGATTTATGCGTCCAAGTGAAATCATTTATCATGCTTAATTAAAATTGAAATGTTTAGCCGGCTGACTTCTTCTCCTTCGCGCCGCTACCAAGCTACCAAAATGGGACTTTAGCCAGGTCAAGTTCTTTTTGTGTGTGTTTTGTATTGGGCATTATTAGTTGGCCTGACACATTGTTACACAAAATGCATTTAACCGGTTTTCCATCTCTGGTTCTTTCGGGCTTTTCTTCCTACATATATCCCCCATATCCACATATCTGTAATATATATATGTCCCTGAGATTTCTGGGGACCCTTGGCCTCGGCCCATTGTTTGGGGCACACATTTAGCGGTGCGTTTCCAATGCAAAGCGACCGTTTATCTTTTAATTGTAACAGTCTGTGGCATAAATTAACACACACACTCCTCTATGGCTAAGTCTGTCATAAATCGTAGAGCTGGCGACATTTGTTATTAATGATATCACCGGAGATTTGCATCATAAAAGGATTGCTTTCGGGAGAAAAAGGGTCCACCTGTCCTGAACTAATCCCATATTCGTTCTCATTAGAAACTGTTTCTTCTTCTCACAGTAGCTCTTCGGGTTGTCTGCAGCTCTATTCAGATATTCTTTAAAGAAAATCTGGACTAAGTTGTCATTTGGTCTTACTTAGTTGAGTGATAATTATCGATTTAAGGAGAAAGGAGAATATAATCTACCCTTATTTGATACTTTAATTTTTCAGGAAATCTAGCAAGAGTTAAAGAAAATTATTAAAAATTTAAGGAATATTCCTTTTAATAATAACAATGCATTGCCCATTTTTAGTATTATTAAATGAAGAGTAAGACACATCTGAAAACCAGTTTAAAGTCGTATACAATGAATTGACTTATATAAGATTAGAAGACTTGTATTAATTGCCTTTGACAAAACCTTAGCTATTATAAACATTTTTAAAAATACATCCCCATATCTTAGTAAACCGCAGCTGTCAATTAAAAATATTTACTAATCTGAATAAATCACACCTCGAAAACGAGCAATTCCAAGAAGCAAATCAAACACTTTATTTAAACGGTTTTTTCCCTCACCTCATTGAGCCGCGATTCCACATAATTATTTTGTATAATCAATAACTCATTAAATCAATCAGAGCAATGTAGATTCATCGCGGTAATTCATGGAAATTTATCTGCGAAAATCGCGCACATATATGTGACTAAAACAATTATTCGTTGCCCCCATTCAGTTTGCCTTTTGCATCCGTCGGCAGGGTACGGTTCCCCTAATAGAATTCTGTGATATTTGCACACCGACTGCCATATCTATATCTGTATCTGTCGCTTATGGCTGATAGTTATTGCCATTGCCTTAGCTGGCTTTGCCGGCTGCCTCTCTACCTGGAAGGTGTGGTACGATGAGGTATAGCCGGGCTACAAGCTACACTTATTATCGAGTCTCGCCCGGTGCCAAGTTAAAGTTCAATGATGTCATTACCCACTAATTCACACCTAAGTTTTGAATACGCCGCATGCCGTCAGAGTTCTGGCCTTATGCCGATCGGATTTGGAATCGGAATCGGATTCGAAATCGAGAATAATCATTTTGGATAAATAACTTTATTTGCCAAATGGAATTGTTGTTTCGCTTGAAGAGGGAACCTAACGAGACAGCCAGAATTGAAGGCAATGCGAAATTTGTCTACCTCCCGCGGTGTTTTATTTTTTTGTTTCGACATCCACATTTAGTTAATTGATTGCAGTTAAGCGTACGTTTTGTTTTTTCGATATATACAGTTTTTGTTTTAATGGCTTTAGGTAGCTGCTGCTGCTGCTGGCTGATTATGATAAATAAAATATGAGTTCTGGCTAAGTTTGTTGCCTAAGTTATTTGTTTTGTTGTCTTCTCGGGGCGAAATGTCAATGGATTCGATTTTTGTTCACAAATACTCGCCTCTCCTGCTCATGTGAAAATCAGTCCAGGCCCCGTGGCCTGAGTACCTCCAATTGTCTAGGCCGCTCTGCTGTCTGTTGTCGGTGTCAATTAACACCCGGGCCCCAAAAAGTTAATTTAAATCAATGCGCAACTCCACTCGTGCGTTGCTGAAACAAATGCCAATATGAGGGGAGCCAGCCGTGTCCCTCGTTGGTTGGGCTCCAAAAAGTGTTAAGTATGCCCCTTCTTCGTCTTCGGTTGCTTATTTTCGGTCCTCACTGTTTGCATTGGCAATCAGTTGCTTGATAATTTTCGTGTGTGTTGCCCGTTGTTTGCCTCGTCTATTAACCCATTGTGTGTGTGATAATTTAGACAATCCGTCGATAAAGGCGCACAACAAGCTTCTATTTTTCCCGGCTTTTCTTTGTCTCTCCGCCGTTGAGTTGCATTTTAATTATGTCTAATGGGTTAACCCAAGTATCTCTGCTAACCCTTTGTTTTTGGTACCATTTAGCGGCCAAGTTAGTGGGATCTAGGCCCACCTGGGTGGTCTTTCTGCACATTATTGAATCGGAACTGCGTCGACTGTTCCCATGATCCATCATCCAGCCACGACCTCAAGCGAGAGCGTTCAATCATCGTCGGTACATCGCCGCCACCCACAGCATCCGACTTTTGGCCATCTGCAATCACAACACACAAGGCACAAGGGGGCCATGTAAGGCCAATCAGCGGAAACTTGGTCAATGGCTACAATAATTGCCCAGGCCCAAGTGTTAATGCTTCGATTCGAATAACTGGGGGAGGAGTTTTCGGTTTCATTGGAATCATTAACAATAAAAACGTGATTAAAGATGCTATGCAAAGCAATTGTTCATTTATAGAGGGGTAGCAAGGTCTCTGATGAGCTTAAGCATAAGTTTTAACCAATAAAAAAGCATTAAATAAATGTTTTAAAATATTTAAAAATATATTAGATAAGTCAAAGAGTAATTTTAAGGTTTACATACATTATTTCATCACTAAATTAATTTCTTTTAGTTTCTGGACATGTAGTTGGTTTTCTAAATATATTTAAAGACTATATATAGATTTTCCATTAAATTCCCAATACGTTTTAGAGACATATGTTTTTTAATAATAGGTTATTAAAGTTAAAGCCAGGGAAACTTGAACCCCGTCATACTTACTTGCAGGGCAGTCAATGGCTCCATCATTAGCTGATCACTTTAATTCCATGTTATTGAAACGAATCACAAATCTATTGCCTTTTTGCAAATCTCTGTGGCTGCGCTTAATGTGGGAAAATGTCGACAGCCCACTGCTGTGGGCCTCATGGCTCCGTCTCGGGCTGTCTCGAATATCGATGGGGCATGCCCCAAAAGCTGGGCCCACTCCCAGTCTTTCCCCGGGCCACCTGACTATTAAAATCAAACTATCGGCCAGAGCGGGCATTCGTCATGCATATAATTACAATTACAAATGTACGATTGCCATGACAAAAATATTTCTACATGCATCTTTTATGCTTCATTTCCTGTGACGGGACATCTGGGAAAGAAAGAAAGCTCTTGGCTGCATATTAATTTGGCTGAGTTTTTATTATTTAGTGACTGTGTTCTCGCTGGCTTTTGGGGGGGCGCAAAGTGCACGGCGGCCATACGAAATGTGCATTTAATTGACAAATCCCGAAGGGGCAGGGAATCCGTCTCCGAATTAGCATAAACGGCACTTCTTAGCTTCACTGCACTGGCACTCTCCGTTCGATATTTTCATTAACAAAAAGCCAGGTTTACAGTTACGCCACAATGGGGTTGGGGTTAGGATTGAGGCTTTCTTCTTGACATCGACCTGACATCGGCGTCGGTGAAGTTCAATAACTTTCGTGCTCTGCCTGATTTTGATAAATGCCTTTAACAAGTTTTGCATAATAACGCACAATGGCCACGAAATGATATGTCTGCAGGTTTCTATAGCAGTTCCTTCGGCCTCCTCCTCCTCTTCAATTATTGGGCCTGTCACTCCGCTTGGCAGATGGCAGGAACGATTCCCCCCGGCATGTCAAACTTTTCTGGACTTTCAGTCGATATGTTTCTGATTTTTGATTTCTGATTTCTGACTTTTGTTTGGCTGCCCTGACAGGCGAACGTAATAATAACGTGACTTTATGAAGTGGTAATGAAGCCATTAGGCCTTGGTAGCGTGTCACCCGCCCAATCGAAGGGCTTGGCCCACAATTTTCAGTATTTACGACAGGAAATTGCGCTTGGAATTTTGAAAATCCAAAATTCATCTAACTTATTTTCTATTTCATGGTTTTCTTTTGTCTCTAGCATTTTTTTATAGCTTTTGAATTGTGTCTTTGGCTGACGATGGGAAGTGATAGATTTATGCGAGTTCGTGATCGGGTTGGGATTCAGACCTTAAAGCTATAGAAAGTTTTGGAAGAATACTCCTAAATGCATACTCCTAAAATGCATTAACACCTTCCTTAGGACATTTATTTAGGTTTATTTGCATATATAGAGGTTAAGGAAATATGAATAGGAAGTTGTTCTAAAGAAGCTATTTAATAATTTGAAATATTTTGTAAAATTTATTAAACCACAAACCACAAAACCAATGATATATTTTATGTCTTTAATTAACTTTCCAGTTATTCCATTATATAGAATCAAAAGAAATCCCCTTTTGACACTAAAATTATAAATGGAAACTTGGAAAATCAATTTCCACAACTGGTGAAAATCCACTCCCAACACTTCCGGGTTAATCCACAGAAACCACACCCGTTCAGTCAGCAATCGGAGATAAAACTCTCATAAATTCCAATCTATAAAGTGTACTTAACCCGAACTAACATTGATCCGGCATCGAAATAATTTTCTTATTAAGTGCCTGTCGAAGTGTACTTTTCGCCAGATGGATTTTTGCATAATTTCAATTAAAATGATTGTGGTTTTTTCGCGTTGAGTGCATCATGTCCAACAAGATCAAGATAGCGGGGTTAATAAATGCATTTCTAATGAAACGGAAGTCGGATGAAAACGAGCGTAATAACTTAATCATTACAATATAATGACTGGCTATGACTTCAGGGGGCGTAACCGACAAAGTTCGCTCGGGTTGAGTGTACTTCCCTGACCAACTGACCGATGAGTGGGCAGTGGACCTCCCTAGGTGTTGGAAATAATTGATTTGCAGTTTAAATTCACAAAAGATACTGTATCTGTTAATTGTATTATAAAAAGGATTTTCTTCAGTTTCAAGCCTCTACATACGCTTTTCTTTGAGTGAAAACAAAGGGCCTATTCGCAGGTGACGGCCAAAACCCAATGACCAACACTTTTGATGGCCGATGGCGGGATTAGGCCCGACGCTGTCCGTATTTGTTCACCATTAGTATTTGTTATTATTGTTATTACTATGTATTTGAATTGCTCAAGAAGCTCGGAGCGGACAGAGGCGGCAGCTGCTTAGAAATTAGCCAAACTCTAACTGCCAGACAAATGCACTTTGTTCTAGGCCTATTCGTATGCCTCTTCCTCCATCTCCAGACTCTCCTTCTCCTCCTGCTTCTCGAGCACTCTTCACACAGTCCACAATCCGCCAGAGAAGTTGAAAGGAAAGCCGACGACTTGTGGCCAGATCGCCTCTGTCTTTGCTCTCCAGTCCTCAGACTCTCCCGTCTGCGGTCTTCGATCTCCGGTCCGGTGGAAAACTGAAAATCTGAAAAGTGGAGTCGGGAACGCGTCATTGTTGTTTACACAATTATTAGGACAACAAGCCGCCGATCGAACACTGGCTGCAATGCTGGTGTTTGTCTTGGCCAGCCACTGGCTGGTTAAATAGCTCAAAGCCGACTTTGATTTTCCATCCTCCGACATTGGTGGTCACTGTTTGTTCAAAGGGGTGTTTCTCGGGGTATATAGAGTTCCTAAAAAAGGGTTAAGGGATACTATTTACGATTAACTTTAGTAAAGAAAATAATAATAAGAAAATAATAATCTTTTCTGTATCAAACTATAAATTTAAGAACTCGCTAATATGTATTTTATTTAAAGTATTAAATGTTCCTAATATACAGATGCTGATTGATTACTTATATTTCATTAGAAAATACCAATTTAACTCTTCATCTTTTGATCCTTTGATTAACAATGGGCACTCTGTGCGTCCATCATTACCTGTAACTACTTCTTAAACTTACCTTTGGGTTTTCCCTCTTTCTTTTCCAAGTGCTCAATGAAGTTTGTTCTTTGGTGGCTGCCAATTACGGCGAGTGTTGTTATTGTTCTGTCACGTAATGAGCTGGCAATTTAGCACCTGCCCGATAAGCAAGGCACGTCTATTGATCGATAACCGAATTTTCAAAGCCCGTAATCCGTAGTCCCTTAGAAAAATCCTTACATACAGTACATATAGTATCTTGCAGCAATGTTTGTGCAAGGCAATGATGAAAGAACAACAACGGTAGCCGGACGGAGGATGCTCGTAAAATTGATTTATTTGCGCAAATGCAGGTTCGACTCATAAATGTTGACATGGCCCAATGCCAGCGTCACGATCAGTCAGCAGCCAGTTGGCTAATTGTGTATGCTAATGGAATGCAATTGTGTCAAAGTCCTGCAGTACCTGGAACAACTTCGCGACATCATATTCTTGCCATGGTAGAGGGATGTTACACTTGAAGAATTAATATTTGTAAATAAAAAAATTTTTAAATTTCTTTAGCTTTTAATAAGAATTTTAAATTTATTTTACACACATAACAATAGTATTTAAAAAGGTGTAAGAAGGTTTAATTTACAATTTAAGATGTTCCTGTTAGGTACAGTATTTATTATTAGAAGATAAATATTTATAAACCAAAATAAAACATATAGTTTCCGAATCAAACCCAATAAATAAATATATTTTTACGAGTGTGGGCAGAGGAGCATATATACACACCACACATTACGTGGAGTTCAGAGTACTTCGAGGCACACAAATAAATTTATAAATTATTAAACATGGGCGAGGAGCAACAGGGGATCGGAATCGGAGGATCGGAGATCAGGGATCGGGGGCAGGTGGAGCAGGAGCACGTAAGAGGAGCCCAGCTCCGCCGCCTGCCAAGTCAGAGGTGCGGAGACCCCGAGACCGCAACGGGCAACTGGAACATGACCGATATTGTGCGGCTAACAGTTATACGATCGATCGGTAGATCGTCGGATCGGATCGGATCGAGGGGAACTCTAAACGGTTCAGCATCGACGATTAATGCCAATGCACATTTAATGCACATATTTGGCTTTTTGTGTGCCACTCGATTGCTCTTTTCATATCGTCGTGACGTACGTGCCGAGCTAAGCTCCAGACTCTGTCTCCGACTTTGAGTCTGAACCTGAATCTGAATTCGATTCTGTTTATGTTACACTGCCTCGACCCCCCCACACCCGATGGCTGATGTCATGTCGAGAGGTGATATAACATGGCTGCAATAACTGAAGAACAAGGCAGAAACATTTAAATTCGATCAACGGAAGCTGGCTTAAGGCTTGTCAAAGGATTTTGGTTGCGAAAAATGTGTAGAGATATTTTTATTTTTATAGGAATATATATATATAGAAATCTTTGATCCCTAAAACAATGACAAAGCCACCCATGTTTCCCTTCACTATTTCCCACTTGGTGGAGCTCCTGCTGCTGCGACTACTTAAATCTTGACCAGAGCTCCTTCTGGAGCCCAAGGGCCTTTCATTCAGAGCATTTCGCTTGATTTTCTCGATTCCCGAGAATCGCAACGACGGACAAAAATAAAACCGCACAGCGAAAAGAAGACCAATCCAAGCTAAAAGTTTTGTACGCTCATTCATTTATGGCTAAGTCACGTTGGAATAATTTGTTTTATGTTAATCTTGAGCATGGGGCACATTGTGAGCTCCTCGGCGGATCTGGGGATCTCCAAGCGCCGCCTTCCGCCTGCAGATGGACTTTTTCTTTTTTCTGTTTTTACTGTCTTTTGTTTCCTTTTCTTTTTCTCCGTGTGTGCCCCTCAATGAATTGGAATTTAATTTGAGTATTTGCGCAAATGCGACGTCTCCAAATGCGACAACAATATCGTGGTGGCCAAAAAGCGAAGGAAAAACGAGTGGAGACAATTGATGCCCAGGATCCCCCGCTCGCTGGCAAATGGCAGGTGGCAGTTGTGTTGAATGCACTGCGCTTTAAGAAGGTGTACTTTGGAAGAGGAATAAAATCTTACAAGTTGGAGTATATGTTAAGTTGAATATAACTAAAATTCTGCAGCACATAGTTTAAGGATCCATTTTCTTAATGATTGAAGCTTATAAAATCGTTCTTATTTATTAAATGTTTATATTTTAAATTAAAAGATTTTGTTTCAGTGCAGAAAGAAGATATTGCAACCCACTGAAGTTGAAGTTGCAACTGCAAATGTGGCCCGCACGCAACAATTTGCTACTGAATTCCTTTTGGCCCCGCGCATTCAATTGCGAGTCAAACTTGGAGCCTGCCATGTAAATTGAGCCGACAACTGCTTAATCGTGAGTGTATATTGAATATCGAAAGATTTAACCTATTTTGGGCGAGATCTTACCTGGATTAGATAGCCGGGGGGAGGCTATCCTTGGGGAGTTATTTGTCCAGACATGATCACATCCAGATTTATATATGATTTATGTATCATTCACTACTATATATATAATACATCCTAACGAGTGCAGTGCGTGACAAATATATCGAAGAAAATATATAGATTTACATCTCTTTTGCTTACTTTACAAACAAATATTAATTATAAATACCTCCAATTCGATCTATTATCCCACAAAATACTCCTTAAAATAATAGCAAGTTCTTTAAACTCTCTACTCCGCCTCAATGCTTATCTTTCTAATGACTTCATTAATTTCCTGTAATAACTCCATTAGAGCCTCTTAGCTGGGTGGCCTCAGTGCCTCAGTGCCTTCGATCGGTGTTTGGCGGAAGTCGGAGGTTGACGCCCACGCTCCGATCTCTTAAGAGGATTATGGAACTCAAAGGTGACGTGACCGGCGGCTGCCGACGGCAAGTGCAGAATAATGCTGGCAACCGAAAACTGAGAACTTAATTCCGGCGGAAATACAAAAAAGGAAGCCACACACACACTCGTGTCCGGGGTATTGCCAAATTTATGTGCCTCGGCCGGGGCTCATCCCATAATTAGGGTTCGGAATTCGCACGCTCAATTTCAAATTGAAAATTGTGGCCGAGCAAGACATCAATTATGTGCGATCTTGGCAAGGTGTCTTGTATCTGGCAGGTATCCCAACCGGGGTACACGATCTGTGTGTGTGGCCCATTTTAGGTCCGTATCTGTCTGCTTCACTTTTGACCTTTGACAAATGAGCCGTGATGGATGGAAGCCGCTTTTGGCAGATCAGAGCCAAGCGCCACATTGTGATTAATTGGCGAGCGAATTTTTTGGGAAGCAGTCCGAGTGTGTGTGTGGGAGTTATACAGATGGTTTTGGAAAAATGGCAACTCTCCTAAAAATGAGATCAAAAATAGAAAAAATAAATACGTGGGAGCTGGGAATATGAGTAAATGAAAATGACATAAGGCAGATGCTAGACATCAGCTGTGGAATATTACTTGAATTAGTCAATTGACTTGAAGCTGTCAGTAAAATATGAAATTATATGTAAACTAATAGCAGACGCTAATAAATTGCATATAGATTGTTAAATTAAAACCTATTAAAAGGTTTCTCTAGTTAAAAGTAATTGTAAAAGCAAAGTATTATTTATTTAATAAGTATTTAATTTTATTACAAGTTTTTCTTGAGTTTAAGTGAATCAGTTCCATTAAAAATCTTAAATATTTCCCCTTAGTTAATTTAAACATAAATTAGAATTAAATAATGATTACTCGTTTAGTTAAATAGTATTAATAGTTCCCCTTAGGCAGATACTTAGCTTTCTATATCCCCAAATGAACTAAAAATTCCGATTTGGTTACCAATTTCATTACCATAAACGAACCGCGTTCCAAAACCCGATTCATTCAGCAAAACGGTTATGTGAGCTACTTCAGTTGTCATAAGTGTCACAATGTGCTTTGATTTACAATAATAACGGCGTCTATTAAACTTCATAATTGTACCAATAACCGAAATGCCGGACGGCGACAATTCGTGGACGAAAATGTTTTGCAATCCCCCCATTCGGGCCGAGTCGCTCCTAAAGAAAATCGGGTCCCCGAAGCGAGTGTAGTGCCTGGCTAATTGGGAACTCTGGCCACGTAGCGCAAATAAAACGATGGCACAAATGAGAGCCTGCTGCAGATATAGATATAGTAAGAAATCATATGTCTCATTTCGATATTTATGCGTATGCCAGACCCATTTTTGGCGACCTAAGCAAATAGTGTGGAGATATAGGTATAAATGGGTGCACAAAAAGAAAAACTTTAGAGTTTGATTTGAAAGAAAATTGTTTGAAATTCCTCATCACATATTTTTAGCACGGCAAATGTTCCCTTTACTAATTTTATGATTTATGTAGCTATGTACAAATGTTTGCAATATTTTAATATTAAATAATTAATTTAATAATATACCAAGAAAATGTATTTGAGAATTTTAGGCATATTATTTCCTTTCGAAAAAGTTTATAGTTTATATTTATATTTCATTTTAGAGAAACAAGCATCTTATCACCCAAAAAAAGTGTGCTAATTTTATAAAAAATAAAAATAGTTACATCGATTAATTTTCCTTAACTCACAACATTTATTCAAGTGTAATGCGTGGCTTGCCTGGAATTAAAGGCCCCAAAGCAACTGCCTGTTGGGTCATTGGCTCTTGGCGACGCGGGCCACTTTGCTCGACCCAAATCTGGCTCTAAAGTGTTGACCATAAGTGTCTGATTGTTTGTGTATCATAATACAAATCCCCTAGCCCCCCGGCTACCCCGATTTCGGTGCGTAAGTACAGTAGAACCAATTATGGATTTTATAAAACAAATGCGCCTTGCATATTGATGAGAAGCCGCCAGTAAGTGAGCCAGCAAGCCGAGCCAGTGTTGACCATTTCGATTTGGCTCGGTTTCGTTCGCTCATCATGGCCCGCTGGCCCATAAATCTCCAAATGATTTACTTTAGTTTCGTGTGGAATTATTTGATGTCCAGCGGAAATGTGATTAAAAGCATATTTTATATTTAGTTGAGCTGATAAAAAGGCTGCGGACGCGAACCCCTTGTGCGTGCAGTGCATGCAAATGGCCAGACAAAGGAGCCTGGCAGTCAGGCAGCCAGCAAGGCAGGAGCAGGGCGAACCTCCTCCGAGGAAACAGACGATGATCGACCCCCTGTAGCTATGAGTGTTTATGTCAACTGCAAGCCTGATGACAGCCATAATTCTGCTCACCGTGCCAGCCAGCCCAAGCTGGCCTCTGGACAGACGGGGCAGACAGATTCCAATCAGAGCCCGGCCCACAGCAAAACCTCGACCGAAAGCCACACCAGATGAGCAGCCAGTGAGCCAGTGGCCTCAAGGTCCTGCCTGGAATCATATTTTCCTGACAAGCTTGAGACAATGAAGAGCAGATACTCTGCTACAAGCTACTTTCGAAAATTATACAGACTTTATTAATATTTTCAAATTTGGGGAATAAAAATCCTTCAAAGATCTTTTCACATTTTTCTTTAGAAGTTTTATTGTGTTTATTTAAATATATTTTATTTTCATATAAAATTTAGTTCCTTAAACTTCATATAATCCTTAGTATAGCGCCCAACTTACTGACTGCATCGGCATACCCTCTCACCGCTGTAAGAGCGCACATAATAAGTGCAAAACGTCAACGCCATGGGCGCAAAATTGTTATCGCCATCATTTTCGGATATTTAGTGGCCAAGAGTGTTGTCGGCGACACTGCCGCCTGTCCCCCCTCCCAATACCTCATCTTCTTGCCAATCCCAATCCCCAGTTCCAGTACCATTCTCCAGTTCCCCGAAGTCCCCGCCACAATCCGCAATCCACAGTGTCTTCTGGGTTGGCTGGGATTTGTGGTCACGCTACGGAAAACCGAAACGAAATTGTAGCAACGGAAGCGGCCGCTGACGATGGAGATGGAGGGGAAGAAAAAAAAACAAAAAACAAAAATTGTCTGCAAGAAAAACAGCTCGGGAGCAGCTCCCACGGTAGCGCGATTGGTAACTCCTTTTGGTAGAACCTTTTGCCAAAGGCCAGCCAAATTACGCGGCCGGTTTCTCATGGAAATGGAAAAACAATGAGAGCTGCCCGATTTTTGTGGCCCCTCTAATTTTGGGGCTCTTCCTGCTCCAGTTAGAGAGAGTTTAGAGCCACACGCAAGCCCCCGAATTAAGTCAATTAAATCGCGTTGGAGGAGCACAGCCCAGCAGCACCGCTGACAAGTCCCCAGCCCACGGAGCAAACATTAACCCAGGCAAGTTAAACAAATAAAAAACAAATTGGTGGAATAAATCAATGCGCGGGTTCGCCAAGAGTTTGAGCGTTCGATTTCGGAAAATATAGTTATGGAAAACGCTTAGAGCTGCTGTTGCTCCCTGCCACTGCCCAGATGCAGATAGGCGATGCAAACGAGATACAAGATACAGAATACACATGTAGCAGTCAATGACTCACTCAGCTATTGTTGCCGCGATGATTTATCTGAGCGCAAAGTAGTTGAGGCGTTGAAATTGGGCGCAAATCGAATTCTATCTGCTCGACAGAGATGATTGATATATATGTATATGCGGATGTGTATGCCAACAACTCCTTCTAGTCGCAGTCACAGTCACCGCTAAAAGGTGATCACAGTTACAGGAGCAAGCAGCACTTGTGGAGCAAGTAAGGGATATTCGATTAGGTGATGAAATAAAGATGTTTATTTTTAAGGGAATAAGATTTAAATGTAATTCGGATTATGAATATGTATTGGAGGCTAATAACTAATATTATAGTACCCTGCAAGGCTATAAAAATATTATATATTTATAATAATTAACCCAAATTAATTGATTTATTATTTTATAAATTATAATTATAAACTGAAACCGCAATGTGCTTTCAATCATCACCTCTCCAGGTTGTCAGCACTAATCTGGCAGTTATTGGCAGTTCTGCAGCGACTGCTAAAATGAAGTCGGAGCCCCAGTTCGAGACCCCGGGCCCATAAGTCACCATTGGCATCGAACGCAGCCAGACTGGCAGCAGGCAGCAGGCAGCGGGTCTGGGGTCTGGGGGCCCATTCCCCATCCGACTCCATCTCCGCGTCAGCTGGGTTCTGCCAGAGTGTTCGCTCGCCCGCTTTAATTAACATATGCTAACAAGTTGGCCATGCCGCACTTTGTCACTTGCAAGAGCTCGAAACTTCAGAGCCCGGAGATTCAGAGCCTCGGAGCCCCTGAGCCCCTGAGCCCCTCAGCTGGCACTGGGCTCGCTCACAGTTTGAGCTTCGGCGTCAAGAGCTCGTGGGCACTTGGTGTTGGGGGTGGGCCTAAGTGGTTTTTAAATGAAATTAATTTAAATTTTTGCCTTTGCGAAATGGAAACGTGTGTGGAGCCATTGCATTGGCAGGCTGGCGAGCAGGCAGGCAGGCATTAAATTGTAATGAGATCATTGCCATTTAATAAATTTACTCACATGTCTATTTATAAAATATTATGCCATGAACCCATAACCTTACCCAATAAATAAAGGGTGTAAGTCTTGGGGCATTTAGAATGCTACGTTGGCTTGAGGGAAGCGATTTCCATATTATTGTACAAATGCAATTAATCTGTCATTGTTCAAGAAGGTAATATCATGATTCCCTTTACTTTATTCAAGGCTTTTGTTTATATTATTGGTAAAGTATTACGGTAATAGTAAAAGAAGTAAAATATATAGAAAACTGGAGCAGATTTTTACAGGTATGTGCATTTTAAAGAAATTAATCCTTTTTTTTTTAATTTCCTCAACGGTTATACATATTAGAAGCAAATAAAACAAGTTAAAAAATAAGAAATCTTACCTTAAATCAAAAGACTTAGGAAACGAATTTAATGAGTTTACTTTATTTAAGTTCTAAGTTGTTTTTCACTAACAATTTATTGACAACTATTTATGGAAATATATTTGTAAATATAAAGGTAACATAAATATATAAAATATTTTAATATAAATTTATGCAAATCAAAAGACTTAGGACACAAAATCTAGTCTTTGGCCTGATCAATATTAAAGATCCGCTCAATTAGAGGCTAGTTACCTCACACCGCGTGAACTATCCATTACAGAGGCGAGATTACGTGGTCCATCTGTCCGTCTTTATGTCTACAAGTCTGTAGAGATATATATATATATACATATATAGTGTTCCTAGGTGCTACCGGCTAGTTCCGCTTTCAGCTGCCGTGGGGGCATTAGAAGCGGCAAACAGCTACAGCTAATGCTGGCGATAGATAATAATAGATTTTCTCACGCTTGATATTTCAGCCACTGAATGACGTTAAACAATGTGTGCTGGCTGCGATCGGGGGATGCACGGGGCCTGGGCCTGGAGTTTAAAGAGAGGTGCGGCCAAAGAGAGGGGCCGGAAATCAGGCAACGACGACGACGACGATGAAGCGATTGCAAGTTTAGAAATTACGTGCGGCTGCGGGAAAAATATTAATAAGTTACAAATACGGCCTGGCTAGGGCGAGAGCGCAACGCTCGGCTAATATGTTTATTGGAACTATAAAAACTAAAATGATTTGCATGATTTGGCACAGCATTTTGCAGCCACATTTCACACCTGAACCCGCCATGCCAGCCTTCGGACGTTAGACGAATGGCGTAATTATATGGTGTGGCTGCTGCAAAACATCTTCGCTAAATTACGAATTACGATTACGATTACGAGTGCGACAGTGACTTGGAGTGCACACATATATATCGGGCTGGGACTAAGGCTGGGGCTGGCCGGTGGCAGCTGGAATTTTGTATGCATTTATGGCACTTAGTCATGCCCAAGTGATTTGCTAAACTAGTTTAGCCGCGCACACAGAGCGAATTCCCATTGGGTAATTCCAAAACGTTGCATTGCACAAAAACAATGGCAGCAGCAGCAACGGCAGCAGCCTCTCGAGTACCTAATATGATATTAAAAGTGAACTTTGCCGCCGTGATGCACTTGCACTCGAGCCGGATCTCTTCCCTGGCAACTAATTAAATGCACTTGCAAATTGCCGGCGACGAATCACTTATTGAGTTATTCAAATGAAATGCCAGCTATGTGCGGAGAGGAACTCGATACTTTAATTGTAATCTGAATCGTGCAAAGATGAGCCCCTCAATGGGGGTCTACAGTCTCTGGTCGCCGGTCTCCAGTCTCCGCGATCTCGATGGGAACCCATGGAATTTATCAATGAGCCTGGGGTTCACGTAGGCTGGGCTATGTTTGATTCAGTTGAGATAGGTTGAGTATATTCAATGCTATCGTAGATCACTATCTGTGGAAGGAGGTGAGACTAGAAGTTTATGAAATTTATTTAAATTTGAGGAATATATATACTTAGAATTAATTTGTTATTATAATTAGACAAATTTACTTGTGCTTTAGGTAAATGTTATAATATAAAGAAAAAACTATCCCACATTCAATGCGCACACCTTCCAGCTAGAAAATCCCCCTGAAAGGACATCGACATCTGTGGGGAAATTTTCTCCCCATCTTGAACTCTGACCAGGCGCACTAAGCGTGTAAGCAAATTTGTCAAAACGGATTATCACCCATTTTCACTCGGCCAACAAGTTTGCTTGTCCAACTATTTAGGCGAACCCATTACCAGGCGATCGCGATGCCGATGCGGGGACCCAGAGGCGGAAGAACCGGAGGGGGCTCAAGGCACACCTGATACCAGCCAGTGCTCATCTCATGAAAAATTGTCTTCGACACCGAGAGACCTGGGCCAAGCTCCAAGGCACACACAGGCACATAGCACATAGCACTCCACACAATGGGAGACCGGATCCCGGCTCTCGCCGGCATACTGATAATTTGAGTATGCGAATAGACGGGCCAACACATGGCTATATGGCAGCTATAACTGAGGATGAGGCAGTGCCCAAGGCACTGGCTTTGGTGCACTTAGAAAAAACTAAAGTTCCTGGAAACTGGAAAAATCACGAACCATCTCCTTCTTCATAGCTTCTCTAGATGTTTCTCCAAGTGTGGGCTTAAGATGACATACAATCATATTAAAAATGGTTGCCGTTTTATTTTTGCAGCATTTTCAGGTGACCTCTCGCCGCCCCGTCCTGTGTGGGTCTACCCACCGCATTATTAATAATGCCCGAGCCTGGGCCATGTTGGGCTCGAGCGTTTTGACCACCGCCAAAGCGGCAAAGCGGTTTCAAATGCCGGCCCAATGCAATTTTATTAACGCAACGACAAATGATCGCTCCATGTTGAAGTTGGACTCAGACTGAGGCTGAGACTGAGACCGGGACCCGCAGCAAAGGCTTTGTAAGGAGACCTGGGCAGAGACCCTATTAAAATTGAAAATGTCGCGAGATCACTTATCGGACGGTAATAAAAATGGTGCTTTTAAAAAACAATTTGGCTTTTGGATGAAGCTGAAGCTGAAGCTGTAGCTGAAGCCCCCGTACTATGTAGATGTAGGTTGTATTGTAATTTATATCAGCTTTGGTGCGTGGACGGATATTTGGTAGAGGGAGAGATCTTTGTGGAAGTCTGTAATTCAAGCCAGTAAGTATTTATGATCTGGCTAACGGGTTGCAGACAGTTTCGATTTACTTTCTTGGGGCTGTGGGATCCATTTAGGACTCTAAATGTTTGCTAATTTTAGGGCAAAGTAATTAATTGTGACTTTATTTTCATTTAAGTAAGGTTTCCCCTAAAAATGTCACCTAAATTCATTTTAAGGCTAGCTTTATTTTTTCAAAATCTTTGTAATACTATTTCCTGCCTCCCTAAAGACCTCTCCCCTCCCAAAGAAAGGTGCTAACTGCAGGCTGCCTAGCTGACAATCGAAAAGGTAAATAGACTTGTCAAAGTTCTCTGCATTTGAATTCCCACAATGCCTGCCAAATAAAAGCTCACACAGTGCCTATAGTTCCTATAGTTCCTATCCCCATTGTTTGGAGTTTAATAAACGTCTAAATCATACTTTTGTGATGCATGTGCTAAAGACAAACGAATATGCGATGAGGGGGTGTTGGAGTTTGAAGCTTGGAGTGTTGTGTGGTCTTCCAGGTCCAGAGCCACCCAACTGTGTCAATGAAAAATATAGATATTAAACTCAGTCGAATAATAGGTTTCCCTGCTAAAAAAGTATACCTTTTATGGGTGTTTATGGGAGATGAAATAGAACAAGCTGTGGGAATCAGAAGCAGAGCGATAGACAGCTTAATATCTGTCGGATTTCACAGGAAATTTCACTGGATTGCAATCTTGGATTTTCTCAAATGTTAATCTCAAACAATCATGGCTGTGGGAGGAGATGCAGAGTCCCCCTTGGCTGACGCCACTGACAGGGCTCGTTAATTGGCATGCAACTCGAATAACTGACAGAAATCAAAGCCACACAAAACAAATCAAAATGCATACATATAGTATGTTGCCATATGATTAATGCCCTGCACAGGGAATAAAATCAAGATATCAAAACGGAGGGCTACTGAAATTCTTAATAAAGATAAAGATAAAGGCAGGGCTGAGCTGGGCAGGGCAGGAAAAGGATCTGTGTAAGTAGCTGCTCTTCCTCGTTATGAAACCGAATGGGAACTGCGAGAGCCACGCAGTTGTGGACTCTTTTGGGTCATTCGGAATCCGGTCACGTACGGAGCGTGAGCAAACTTTAAGTTAGATTAATCGAGGCATTGATTATGTGAAGGAGAAATGTCAAAACGAAAGGATATGAGCATTTCCTTTTTTGAGTTATGATCGGTTTCCGGTTGGCTAAATATGATTTGCAGCCAGCAAGGTACGAAAATGAGCGAAATGGCCAGCGAGGCATCGCGCCCCGAGATTTATAATACTTACCTTTCGTGGGGATCCCAGCTTATGTTTGATTTATGCCCAGGACTTTTTTCCTTCTTCGACTTTACTCCGCTCCTTCTTCTTCTGTATTCTTTTTCCAGCATCCTTGCACCACCTACTGTTTCCCAATAACAATGAGATCGATCCCTGCAGCTGCCCCTTGTCGAGTTCGCTGCTTGTCCCAACATAAAGACATAATAACCTAAATAGATCACTTGTCCGGCTCGCACCTACGATCAAGTGTGTGGTCCTTGTCCCTTGACTGGCGCCACTTTGTCACTCTTCTTGTGGTTTACCAATTGTGCAGGTCGTAAGGTCGAGCCGGGTCGATTTCCAGTGAAATCATTTCGGGCAGCACCCAATGCAGTTCGTTGCCTAAGTCTTTCGATTGTACGTGCTGTGGGAAAATAAGGAGACAACTGTATAAAAGAGCTAATAAAAATATAGAAGAAAATTCTAGTAGTGAGCAGCAGCCACATCTTTCAGAATTATAAATATTAAATCCATAATAAATTCCTAAAATATCACTTAAAATTCATCACTTCTCCCACACGTATAAGGCAAAGATATTCACTTGACAAACATAAACCAATTCAGATCGCAGGCAGGCAGGTTGACCAGGCCCAGCCTTATTCTGTTACCAATTCCATATAGCTGTGATTCATCGCCGTGATCTCCATCATTGGCATTGTCATTGTGATTGCGGTTCATTGTCCACAAGCCCACACTCGAGGGGCACTCGAGCCCCTGTCTCCGTTTCAGGCGCCCGTCTCGAGACTCTAATTGAAGCCTCTTTGGGGCAAACAAAACTGCGCAAAAATTAGCTCACAGTTATGCAGAAGCCCAGCTATGCCGAGAAGAAAGAATAATATTATTCTTTCAGTGCCGACCGCAATATTTGGCCCAAGTATTGCTTAAGCCTGCCCCAAAGCCACCGCGTTTACGCACAATTTTTTCCCTCCAACAAAAACACATAAAGAAGAAGGCCTCCTCTTTATCGAAACGCGCCAAATGCTTGGATAAACAAATCTGTGACCGCAAAACAAAATATATATGTATATAGGTACATAAACTCGGAAAAGAAAACAAACCAAATCAGAGTAGGGTCTTAGAATGGGGATTGAGATGGGAGCAGGGGACAGACTCATGGGGATTTTGCGGATGATTAATCATGGAATTTCTTGTGGCTTAAAGTGTGCTATAAATATGTAGATGAAATAATGCGGGGCCTTTACCTTAACACAATTGCCTGGCCGATGCGATCCGTTGATGATTAAAATAAAACGCTCGGCCAGTTTTCAAAAATAACTTTGACAATGCGACCAAAAACGAGAGGGAGAGCATGGAGGGGGACACCGGCTTAAGGCAATTAATTTCGTTAATAATTGTTCAATGTAGAGCTTTGGCAAAAGTTACTGAAGCGTCGACAATAATAATAACTTCCCCGACTTAACCCTGAGATCTATATATACCCGAGATACGTGCACGGCTATATGGGGAGCAAGTCATTAACGAGCTCTCGAACAGCTCTCGAACAATGAACAATTTCAGTTTTCTGTGTCACTGAAAATCACACAACTCGGTCCAACTCAGCCAGCTCAGCGGACTATAGCCGGCTTGTAATTGGCGGCCCCCAGACACTGGGGAAGCTCAAGATCGGAGATATATACCTATATACCCCCCCTCTCTCTGTGTGTGCTGGCAATTGTCAAAGATTGTCAAGTTTCGGCCGCCTGGTCGTGTGCCTGAGTTTAGTGGGTGAAATTGGCTGCCTGACTTAATGTCGCTGTCGGTGGTGGTGACCTTCCCTGGGCCTAATAAATGCATAGGAAAAACCTTGCAGATACAGGTTGCATCATAAATATACATACATATATCCCCTCCGGCAGTGGCCCCCGTCGCTGGCACACTTCTGGCATTGTCTTTCATTATTTCTTGCACCGTTCGAATCATTGAACTTAAGCACATGAGCATGACTGTCGCCGGCGACGACTGTCAGAGTGACAAGCTCCGCATATCGGCGTATGAAAAACCACTGCCCAGAGAGACCCAGCGGCGTATTCTTTTGTCTTATTGTTGAGCGCAGCGAAACTTTTCTGGGTTAATTTTCATTTTTTTCAATACAATTTTCAGCAGATTTGCTGTCAAGGCTGGAATAATTTTCCATGTCTTGACGGGGCGGCAAATTAATCAAGCACACGCATAATAAAGACAAAAGAACAAATTAAGTACACGGATGGCCTTCTAAAGAACGGTCTTCAGTTTGGACATAAGAAGAGAACTATATATAATTCTATAGTCCTTAAAGGTTGTTTAAATTATAACTACCTTATTTATGTACTTTTGTACTCTAAAATGCTCATACTTATATGTAAGAAAACCAATGAATAACCTCCTTTGTCATTGATCGATTTTATATTCCTTTCCTTGGTATTTCCCCAAGATTTCTGGGAAGTCCCTGGCCGTTTCCCATTAGTCTTCTCCCTTGGACCAGACTGCTCTAACATGTGTGCTACGATTTGTCTCCGGAGCGGAAGCCCCAGCTCGACTTCCTTCCAGCACAAAAAACGCAGAGATGCATCCTCCAAAAGGGTTGCTCGCTTGGTTGTCATTCAACAGCTGTAGGGACCGGGCCCCTCCCTTCGCACAATTAGAAATTATTACCCTAGATATCCGATTGTCTTAACTGATTGTCAATGGCCATAAATTTATTGAGGTGCGCGTATATGAATGGCCCGAGTGCGGCCAGAAGAAATATTAATGATAAGGCACACATGCATACGAAATCAAAGCAGGGAGTCGGAGACGAAGACGAAGACTTGGCTATTGGCCCCGGGCAAGTGCAGCATTTGTTGGCCAACTGCTGGCACTTTTGTCCGCTTTTTTTCTTCTGTTTTTTTTTTTAACCCATCATAGACCAGGGCCAAGTCATCAGCAACTCACCTGCTGTTGACTTAGAATACTAATTCAGTTCGCTGCCCGGGCCGGATGTGGTGACATTTGGTCGAGCGCAATGGCCAGGCCACATCAGCTCCTCTGGGCACTAGCTGCTGCGAGACGCTCTCACTCCCGCCCTTTTGTCTCTTGGCCCTAACAAATATTGGTGGCAATAAAAAGCTAATAAAGAATATGGACAGGCAAATGTCTGACAGACAAGTGTGCGGATGCCAGGGATGGGTAATGGTAGGGATAGTTTTTTATGAAATTATATAAATAAATATGTATGGAAAATATACTTTTAAATATTTTATTACAATTCCGCCTTAATTAATTTAAATGCTAAACATACTTTTATATTATTTAACTTATGTAAATTAATGTGTAATAAATGGCAGAAATGACTCTTATTTGTTGTACCTATTCAATTCAAGCTGTTCTTTATTAAAGATTAATGTTTAGAAAGCTGCACTCTTTAACTAAAGAGATCCTTAAATATTTTTAATAATTTCATTAATATTTTCCTTACTTCTTTCAGTTCCCCTTGAGATATATATAACCCACATCCCTGGCATTATATTAGCCTTGTCACTGGCTTTCCTCGCGGTTAATGCAGCGGCGCTTAACAATTCATAAACATGGCTTGCACTGACGCCACTCGTCTCGGATTTGTCGACGTCCCCGTCTGCTTTTTGGTTCACTTTTCAGCCAAACTGCTCTGGAATGGGAGTCCAGTGTCCACACGGAGGCTATCCCCCGAAGACCGCGATCCCGAAAGGGAAGTAGTGCAGACAGGGCCGTGTTTATGTATGCAAAACTAGTTTTCTTTTTTAGGGCCATGTCTGGGAATCGAATCGGAATCGAAACCGAAACCAAAGTCACCACCGCGACACCAAAATTAAATGCAATACTATTTGGTCTACGGGGCAGGAGTAGTACGGTGGGGAGACGGTGGAGGAGGGCACGCATTTACAGGGCCTGGAAGACCATTTTGCGTGTTCGACAAATTTGTAGCTGCCTGTCCAGGGCCTGATCACGTTTTAATTGTACAAAAGCGACGACAACAAAATGTTTCGCTACTGTCTTCTGTAGACGGTCTTCTGTAGACTGGCGCCTACCGTGGGCTAATTAACATTGTCAAGGGGCAGCAACGGCGGGGGACGGCACAGATACAAATACAAAATACAAAAAAAAAGAAGAAAAACTAAATTTTAAGTCCGACTGTGTTCCCATTCACACTCGCTAAACGTTTTACTTTCTTAAATCGTTTTTAATTGTGTTTGTCAAATGGCAATGTGAAACCGATAGACCGCATTTGATAAGGCTCCCAAGGCGAAGGAGTTACAGGGGGTAAGGAGGATGATGATGGTGGTGGAAGGTGGAGGAAGTTGGCTTAGAGAAACTGGAGAAACTGGGTACTAGAGATGGACACTGGGTCACGAGGGACTCTTGGATGTATACTGGGCATATAAGAGAATTCAATCTTTAAGGTTTTCGGGAGATATCCTTTCTTTTTGTTATTTTATTATTATTAAATACTAATAACTAATTAATATTTGCCTGAAAATATAGTAAGCTCCGAGAGAAAATGTCTTGAATTATTTAATATATAAGTGTATATCGATTAACAAAAATTATTAGTATAAATATTAAGAGAGTGTTAAGCATTCTCACTAAATGCATAGGTTTTAATGGTTTTTTTTTCGTAAGCCCCCCTATTAAAATCGTGTCACGCTCCCACCTCTAAGCCCCTCGTCCCTCGGTACCATTGGAAAGCGAGCGATTCTCAAGGGTTAGGTTACCCCAAAAGATTGTTATGCCTGGCATTTAATTGCCTTGTAAGTGAGGAGCACCGGTAGCAGCTTCTCATTGTTTCGATGTCTT
This sequence comes from Drosophila punjabiensis, assembly GCA_008042585.1. NCBI lineage: Eukaryota > Metazoa > Arthropoda > Insecta > Diptera > Drosophilidae > Drosophila > Drosophila punjabiensis. The sequence goes on from VNJR01000961.1 coordinate 34,442, forward strand.
CTCGGTTCGCGTTGCACGCATTTCACGGGACCAATTCGAAGCAACAACAACAACAACAGTGGCAGTGGCAGCATCGCCACATCGCAACATCAGCGACATCGGTAGCAGCAGCAGCAGCAATATCTGTTGCAACAACGAAGCTGCAACGCTTTTGGCATCCCGAACTTCGATATAAAAGATATCGGGTATCGACGGCGGCTACTGATTTTGCACCTGTTTAAATGCTTTCGATATTTGTGATCCCATTGATAATGGCTGGACATAAAACTAGGATGCCAGCGAACGAGCAGCAGCCACTTGATTGCGGAAATGAGTCCCCAAAGTCCCAAGAACCTCGATTCCAAAGAAAGAATTGAGCGGCTTTTATTGGCACGTTTCCAAGGCACGAATAAAGGCACGGACCCAGCGGATCGCATCGGATCACATCGGATCGGACCTGCAACTCTAAATTATATATAAAGCACATGTCACCGGGCACATCGCCGCATACAAATGATGGCCAAATGATGAAGTGGCCAACTTCTAGACATGCCCAGGGCACAATCGCGCAAAAGGAAAGAAGAGAAACGGCATGGCTAAGGGCGCGGCTCGATAGTAAGTCCGATCTGGCAGAGGCTACTATAAATTTACAGTCCATACAGAGGGCTCAGACAGCTAAAAAGGCTCGTAAAGCTAATCTAGCTTAACTCGGTAGTCAGACTAAGGTTTTTATAGACTTCTGAGGAGTAGGTTTGGGGTTTGTTTAATCGCAAATGTATTAGTCAAACGTTTCCTGAATTCATAGAATACTTTATAATTATATTTTATTTCTTGTAAACAGTTTATAATATTTTCTAAGCATGTCTCCTCAAAGCTAGTATTTTGTTTGAATTATGCAAATTGAGTTTTTAGTCCGGCCAACTCATATTGCACTCAATGGCAATTGCAAAAGACTCTCTCAACTGCATTACAACATCATCATCATCACTGCCATTTGAGCCATGATGATGACGGGTCCGAGGCACTTGCCCAATCCGCGCATCCCAATGTGTCTCAAGCAGCACTAACTGCGGCCACAAATGCACGGACACATCCACAACGGACGGGGCACTTGGACCATGGTCAATAAAGACCAAGACCAAAGGTCCGATCCTCCGCCAGAGACTGAGAACCGAGAATCGAGAACCAGAACAAGAGCTCTTTGATCTCCGGCCGCCGAGAGCGGGCCATTCATTGAAGTCGATTCCCTGACACCTCTGCCAAGTCCGCGCGTCCACTTCCCAGCCGCGGCCAGCGCTCTCAAATGGTCTAAAAGGCCGCGGCCATTAGCCAATATAACAGCCACGCAACGTTTTGTATTTTATCATGTCTACAAAAGTCAAAAAGCCATATTACATCATAACGCAGCCGAGGGAGATGTGAGCGATGAGATGCTGATGCAGATGCAGATGCTGATGCCGATGCCAATGGTGATGCTGATGCAGTTGGGAAATGGAAATGGACACGGAGCTGGTGATGGAGGCAAGAGGGAGACGGAGACTGATTCGTTTCGTGCCTAAGTGGCCTTTTGGGAAAAGTGTTCTAATAACAAGCCAAAAAAAAGGGGAAAAAACAAAATCTATTTTAACTGGAAAGCGGTCAGAAAGGAGCGAGGAAGCGGGGGAAAATTGTTTGCATTTGTCAAATAGATCGCGGCCCAAAAAGGGTTTTTCAACTGACCGCCTTTGGAAGAGCGGGGGTGTGGGTATACACAGGGAAAAACAATATAACAAACATTGAAATTTAGCAATAAAAATAAAGAAACTAATAAATAACATTACATTTTACCTGGACCCTGATTATATTTCGAATATTTTGACGTTGGCAAAGATTTTTCCTTAATTTTTCTCACTGTAGAAAAACCCCTTTTGATTTGACTTTACTTAACCCTGGGCGCGAGTGGTGTGAACTCGTCACGAGCTCCTCTGTCCATCGTCGCGTCCTTTTCAAATGGTCGGCAAACAATGCAACGCCCGCCAGAGGATTCCCCGCTCCGCTCAGCTCCTCTTAGCTCCTCTCAGCTCCTCCTCCACTTCGGTTCGGAGCCGTTCTAATAAGCCGACCCCGCGGACCGATCATGTTGGGCAAACAGACGAGGAGGACCAAAGCCAGCCCGCCTAACGAGGCCATGAAAGGAGTTCATTGTGCGTCGCCCGGCGGTCACTTTGAGTGTCATAAAAGAAGAAAACGACCGGACGGCCGGCTAAAAACTTAAAAGCCAGCAAACAAAACGCTGCTCTGCATTCTGTGCCGGCCAGCTAGAGCAGTTAATTAGAATGTGCGATGGATGCTGTGACTGCTGGGATGCTGTGACTAGGAAGGGTTGCAAACAGGTACCTCTACCTGGGCTGAAAGATACCTGCCACAGTGCACACCATTCCATCTTTGGCCCACTCCAGAGAGAGAGATCGGAGAAGTGCGCTAGGCAAACAAGCTGGAACCAAAAGGCGGCTTGATTGAGTGGCCGCGGCTCTGCCCCAGCCTCCTGTCTTCTGTCTCCTGGCGGAGAAGTTCGCGAAAGCCACACAACAAATGGTCTTTATGAAAATCAAATCAAGTCATAGTCACCAGGCTCAACACCAGCTGGAGCTGGAGGAAGCCAGGCGGCCGCCGGTTATGGAGTCACGTCTTCAACGGCAACTGCTGCTCAATGGTGTGCAAGCCTTGGCAATATTTACCAAATGTCAATGCAAAAAGTAGAAGGTGCAATGCAGAAGAGTTGTGAAGAAGTACGATAAAATAAACCAAGGAAAAGGGCAGATGAAAAGGATAAAGACGAAGATTAAATGCTCTATGGTAAAGGGTGCATGATGGATAGTTAAATTAAGAGTTAAAAATATCAACACTTAACTTTAAATAAATCTAGAACCTAATGAAGCTAAAAATTTTAACCCGGAGAACATCTTAATTGATTCTGTTTATAACTTTGTATATATCATATCGAGTAGACTCTTTAGATTCTACACAAACTATCACCAGTCTTAAGACTCCCGTAATCCTTGACACTTTCCCACCATTTTGCGATAACTCAGCTGCCTTATTTTCGCTAGGGTATATGGGACCCACCGAAAAAAATAAATAAATATCACTAAACACAGGCGCAAACGATCGCGCACGTTTGGTAATGGATCACACGATCTTTAGCTGGCGAAAGACTTGAGCTTGAGCCTGAGTCTGAGCCAAGTGCACGGCTCTGCTGGCTGGGCCTGCCTGTGGCTCTGAGCCCCTAGATCTGGCTGGGGGGACTAGCTCTGGCTGAAGCTCTAGCTCTAGGCCTGGGTATGGGTATGGGTCTGGGTCTGGGTCTCGGCCCGGCTCTGGGGTAAAATGACATTGACAGTGACACTGCTCCAGCAACTGCAGAAGCACAGAGCGGAGCACCGAGTGGTTCTGGGTTAATACGTGCACTAAGCGTATCAGTTAACCACACAATAACCCGGCGACCGTTCGCATAAGTGTTGCGAGCTGCTGAAGAAGCCTTAAGTGTCAGCTCAGGTGATTGCCGGCCCGAAGTGGATGGCCCTGCTCCCAGCTCTGAGGGGGAAATCGAATCGAATTCGAGTAGAGTCGAGAGCTGAGTCGCATCGGGTTGAGAGTCGGGAAATGGCGAGAGGAGAAGGTCGCACACGTTGCTGGCCGCGATCGAGATCCGTCCTAATGATGTCAACCCTTTCCACCAAATCCCAGCCGGCGGACAGCTGGCTCTCTGCCCCATTAGACTAATTTAACGAGCTGTAACATAAATTCCCTGTCTCCGCTCCACGAGATGAGAGCAGCTCCTGCTGCGGTGGTCGCATCGAGTACGAGATCGTGGGTTTTCCCACTAAAAAATTTTGACTTTTTGACTTCTTTACGAGCTATCAAAATCACTTGTGGCCCAGCCTCACGCAGACCTTAAATCTAATTTCGTTTTTTCAAAAATAAATAAGGGTAACAAGATAAGACAAGGCACTAAAAACCAACAACCAATAATCAGGCAAACAGATAGGCCAGAACACTCAGAAAAAAATGTACTGAACAAGGATGTAAACAGGATTATTTCCTAATTATTATTTTTACTGTACTAAAAGTAGCTAAATAATGAAAAGTTACTGATATTTCTTATAATATTAAATCTTTTAACTTAATTTTATAAAGTAGGATTTAAGGTGGCACTCTTTTTCGCCAAGTGCAGCTACCGCGATAAGGATCAGACCCCTGAGTTGATTTGAGCTCGAGTTCGTTAGGCGTTTTGTCCTCGTAAATGTTCGAGGTGCTGGCTGCACAAATTAATATTGTGGATTGTGTGGTGTGCGGTCCTCGGGGACGGTGTGGACATAGGACATAGGATACACTGGACTCGAACTCTGTTTGTGGAGAGTGGCACGCTGTCGGGGGCCAAACACACCGTAAACGTAAACGTAAACGAAGACAAAAGGACATCATCAAGCGGCCAAAGCAGAACAATGGGCAAATTTGTCGTAAAGAAGCAGGCCCCAGAGAGAAAGTCAACGGAAGGATTTATGCAGCTGTAACCGTGTCTGGGTTAGGTCAAGATGCCGATGATCCTCTTCCCCTTGTTTTCCCCCATTGCGATCATTATGATGATCATAATGATGCTGCTGGCTCAACTTTATCGCTGGCATGCGTATGCCTGACCTGTAAGTTCACTGGACACGCATGCACCTCGAAGAGCAAAAGGAATCGTTTGAGAGACCTGCAAGAGAATGCGAAGATGATAACGAACGCAGGAGGTACCCTGTAGTGTCTATCAAATATTTCCATAGTTTTTTAATGGGTTATTATAACTAAAAATAAATTAACTAATATATTTTTATTGTTAATTAAATAAATATTAGACTGACTAACGCTCTAAGCAGATTAAAACCCTTTCTTAAGCACCCTTTCTGGTTATTAAACCCCTTGAACCCGATATACCCCAATCTGAGTGGTCACCAAAAATCCGAAAAAAAAGAAACGAAACAGATACCAAAAGACCGGATCAGGTCGTACCTTAATCGCAGCACTTTAATCGACACGCAACGTTCGTTTAAGTTAAATAAACGTTTAAACGAGAACACGGCGCGCGAAGGGAATGGCCAAGGCAAAGCCAAAAGGCTTAAAGTTTGCCTTTGCTTTAAGCCAAAAGCCAAAACAGAATGAGAATGGGCATGAGGATTGAAGCTGGCAATGGGAATGGGCCAGGAACAAGCCAACGGCATGCGCTACATGCAGAACTTGTCCGAGGACGAGAGCCCCAAGTGCCTCAGGAAGCTGGAGAAGGGTCTGCTGGCGGAGAATACAAAAAATAAACAACTGAAATCAGAATGCGTGCCCCGGCTGGGTGTGTACGAAATGTTTAAATTAAGGTGCATATCAAGTGCACCAGATCACTAATTACCAGCGCCAGCTACGGACTCGAGTCCCTCGATCTCGTGTGAGCCAAGCGCCCCCAGAGATGCCTTGCGAAGAGTTGCCTCATCAGAGGGAACCCAGCTCGGGTTAAAGGTGGTGCCTTCGGAATCGAAATCAATAAAGATGAGCCTCCGATTGGAGGCCATGTGCCATGTGATTTGGCCAACTCGCAACTCTGCGTTCTCCCGGGCTGCCTTAAGTGGGTTAATGTCTTGCTGGCTCTGGAAGAACAATGGAACTGTCCGTCATCCGATCGGATCTTGGGATAGCACTCTGAAATGCAGTCGCCAAGGAGAGAGAGTTCAAAGCTGGGGTCAAGTGGGAAGTGCCATATGTATATATCTTTTATATATTTATATCCAACAACTCTTACTGTTATTAAATTAAATGTTGCTGGAAAGTAATTGTTAATTAACTAAGAGCTGATAATAAATGAAATTTCCAACTCTGTCTGTAAATATAATTTAATATTTGTAATATTTTCCAGCAACCCCATCCCAATCTCAAAATAAATACTTCAGTTTCGCTTCCTCAATCCTCTGATCCTTGAGAGTTAATGATCTCTGACTCTTCAGGCAGCCGAAGATATTAATATCGGTTGTATGTCATAGTTTGTTTTGACTACGAGTATTTGTCAGCGGAGTCTGACTGAGTCTGGGAACACGCCCCTTACCCTCTAGAGAAGCTCGACAGTAATTAAGGCCGCTACCGGACGTTGAAGCTGAAGCTAAAGCTAAAGCTATAGCCAAGCGGAGGCATTGACTCTGTTAAGATTGCTGTGGCTTGCCTTTAACAAAATTTTATGCAAATCTTTGCATAATTTCTCATTAGAAACATGTTTTCTACTATAATGTGTCAATAATATTTGCGATTTTTTTTTATTATATCCATATTGTTTCTTCAATTCCATTGTCAGATTCAAATGCAAATTGGGAATTTATTTTTTTTTTAGCGCGATGCCACTCCACTCCACTCCGGGTGCAATTATTTAATTTAATAAACATGTTCTTATGGCGCACGTATTATATATGTGTTGCATGCATTAATTTGAAAGCTATAACCGAAGGAACATTAGCATTGCGAACGGTGATAAATAATTAAATGCGAAAAAAGTCACTTGCAGGTGCTTGTCGTGAACTATTTTTAAAGATGTGCTAAGCGCTAGGCAGAGTCTTTGTCCGCTCGCTACGATCCCGAACTCTATTAGTAATTTCATCATAGATCACTGAGCACACACACAGACTACACACACTCTTCGTAAAGCCAATAAAGCATCTTGAAAGTCTTAAAATCTTGAGGCCCAGTCGCTGGCGCCAGGTAACTTGATCTAGCCCGCTTGTCTGCGGACATAGGCGATAGGCGCCTGCATTTTGACAGTCAATAAAATTTTGAAATGTTATACTTTTGGTCCATTTTTATGCTGAATCGATTTTATTTTCCTCCGCCTGTCCCATTCTTCTCGTCTGCTGTTGTCTAAATGGCTTTTTGATTGGAGAGATTGGGGCGATGAGACAAATGAACCACTTTTTCAGTTTGACAGGCCAGGTGAACCCTAAGAAAAGCGGGGAAACGCAAGACTTGGGCAACGAACTTGACGAATGATATCGATATACTCCGAAATCGGGCTAAAGTCAGCTGTGGGCTTTGTGATTTTCGGGTGGAGTGAGTTAGAGTCCGTTCATCATATAAAAAAACAAAAGACTTAGGACACGAACTTGATTAGTGGCAGCTATCTAGTTAACAAATCGAGCTTACACTTCCCTTAACTTAGTTTAAAACACATAATTGTGGTCATTCTGATCAGGGATCATGATTAATGAGGGTGTTCGATCGGAGTTCAGTTTCGTTGAAGTTGTAAAGTAAAAAACAAATGAAATTATGCTTACAGTTGTGTTGTTTTAAAACTATTCTTGAATTTAATTGCTGGTCCTACGTAACACAACATTCTTTGGAATCTTTTAAGTCAAAATCTTGAATTATACTATTTTTTAGCTTTAATGTTTATTATTAATTATTAATATTATCATAATCTTTAAACTTTTTATCATTTATTTCTCATTTCGCTTAGAGACCTACTTAAGAGTATATTGACATCCATCGACTTGAATTTATTGTACTTTATTTCGTGTGGCTCTTTTTTATACTATGACTCTTTAATAAACTATAAAAATAAATTTAGAAACAATGACGACAAAACACACGTCGGAATGCGATCGTCGATGGACAATGGCGTGCGCTGGTCACCCGCCGCCCCCGAAGGCGCTCCATCATGCATATTGATGATATGATCTCCACTCCGATCCGATTCGACGCCCCGAGACTTCTTTTGACACAGCCCCCAGGGGCGAAGTCGAGCATTACGAGTATACAATATATATTTTGCATCCAAGAGCTCGAGAGTTGGGGATCCTGCATAGTTCTCGTGCCTCTCCCGACCAGCGAGAGCCATTCATCATCGGGCCGAGTGGGATATATGGACAGTGGGGCCGTCGTCGGGCCATAAACAAAGTTCGGCTAATTAAGTGATTAAAATTCTGGCCATCAACGGGCCGTATGACTTTTGTATGTGTTAATATAAAGTTTATTATTTGAAGCAGCACGTGGTGGTGGCATATCGGAGGAGGCTTACTCTAGCCATAGGCCTATGTGGCATATGAAGCATATAAAGCGGGTGCTGCTCCGATCGACAAATATCTGTGCGTAACATTTGTGGCATTTTTAATTTACAACTCAACCGTACGTACGGCCGATTGCAATGGGCAGGCACACAAAAAAAAAGCACTTAACGGCCGCTATATCGGTTTTATTATCGGCCATCGGCCATCGCCATCGCAGCGGCGATCGACTTGCAACCGAATGTTGATTGAATTTATGCCAAAGCATTTGTTTGCCGTCTCGTTTTTGGTGTTGCCATTGACAGGCCACGCCCATTTGGCCCGTGGTTAACGAAAAGTCGAGGCAAAGACACCGCCGATCAGATAGTTCGCTTGTATATACATATATATATCTATGTAAGGAGTATGTCTGAACAGAACTGATTTTGAAACAAGAGTGGTAGCTTGAATAGCCAAGTAATTTATTGGCTTTGATCCTAGGAATGTGCGGTAGCCAGCTAGCATTGTTGACAGCTAATAGATACATCCGAAAGATAGTTTCTTAGTGGACCATAAAGTACACAAGAATGTGTTAAAGAGTAGAGATGGAGTGAAGAGATCTTACTTTTGGGTAAAATTGGTGAAACTTCTTTTAGAAAATTCTTTAATCAACCAATTTACCTATTTTAGATCATCAAAGAAGAAGAAGTTCTGGTAGAGTTTAAGATACAACTTCAGCTTCTTTTAAAATAAATAAAATAATAAAGTTTAATTTTTCATTGATTTTATTTGTTCTTTTATAAAATTAAAAGCCAATCTAAGGAGATGCACGTAGGACTAAGGACTAAAATAGAATAAAATACTTAGACACAATTAAGATCATGCTTAGACTTAACAAGTTCTATGTACAATAGCGATTCGAGGGTGGGAATGATTGCTAACTTACATTTCTAGCTTCAAACTTTCAACTTTCAAGTACAATTGCAAACAAGCTCAAAGATATTTTCAATTTTTAACGTTTCATAAAAGTAATTTTTGGATCTGAGCTCAATAGGTGTGTGTGTGTGTGTGTGTATGTGTACGTGTTGGTGTGTGTGTTTAAGTGAGGGTGTGTGAGGGCGATGCAACTACCTGGCCTGGCTGTCTCCGTCTCTGTCCAGCCAAACCTGTCCGTCTCTCTCTCGCTCTCTCTCTAGGTGTGAGCGAGCGCACACGAAAAATTTACATTTTCTCCAACTAACAAAAAATAAGCGAAAATAAACAACAACTAGTAGGGGAATGGGCTCCTCCCCCTCGATTTCTTCCAGTGTAGCCTAAACGCACACAAAGATGCCCCGCATGGCGCTGGCCGCTGCATTGTGGGCCACCGCAAAGCCTCCAAAGTGCGATGCTTCCGCTCCGCCACCCAGCTTCTGGCGCTTCACCTCTGTGGAGGAGGAGTTCGAGTGCGAGGAGCTGCTGCTGCTGAGGCACTCGGCCTCCAGCTGGTAGAACTTCCTGCGCGGCGCTGCCTCCAGTTCCTGGTCCTCGCTGCCGCTGTCATTGAAGCTGTGCACCGAGCTCCGCGACGTCTTCATGCTCAGATCCATGGGTCCATCCTGGGCTGTAGTAGAAACGGGTGCAGGTGCAGGAGCGGTAACGGGAGCAGGAACATGAGCTGGAGCAACTGGAGCCGGAGCACTGGTCTCTCCGCCAATGGAGCACACGGAAACCGGCGACAGGCTCTGCATCTTGGCGGCGAAGCTCAGCGGACTGCTGGGCGTGGAGTGGAGGTGCTGCTGCTGCGTGGGCGTGGCACGGATGGCCACAGGATGCAGGAGATGACCGGACTGCTGGCTGTGCACGGACTGCACGTCCTCCTCCAGGCACACATCAATAGGCGACTGGCGGGCCGATGGGGTGGACTGGGGCATGGAAGCCGCCGGATTGCTGGCCGGACTGAAGCGGCTTTGCGACTCCACGGAGTCGACGCTCTGGCGGTGCTTGTACATCTCCTGGCGGTAGGCAGCATCCGCTGCCGAGGCTGCTGCAGCGGCGGCACTGGCATGGTAGCCGGGGAAGAGCAGGTGTGGCGGCAGTTGGAAGGGCGACGGATGCTGGCCCATCATGCTGAAGAAGGGCAGGGCGGCGTCGGGCAGGTAACTGGGATAGCCCAGCAGGGGCATGTGGGGGTGGCGCTGCTGATTCTGGAGCTGGTGCTGTTGGCTCTGGAGCTGGTGGTGCTGCTGCTGTTGCTGTTGGTGGTGATGCAGATGGGCGGCCATGTCCCCGAAGCCAGGGGTATGTGGTGAACCCACTGGCGAAGACGCTGAAGGAGCTCCGCCCACGGAGGTTGGTGGCGCCTTGCCAGCCGCTGCCGCCGCCTGTTCGTGCTCCTGGAGCAAGCAGTGGATCTTGAACCAGTTGGAGCGACGACCGTAGCGGGATCCACCCTTGGACATGCCCACATTGTAGCACTTCCTCAGGCGGCAGGCCTTGCAGGTGGTGCGGTTCTTCTTGTCAATGATGCACTTGCCCTCGTTCTTGCACTCGCTAATGGTGCTAATGTTGTTGTAGGATCTGCCAAAGAAGGACTGGAATAGAGAAGATAAATGATAAAGGGTTAGTTTGGTGTTAGAAGTTAAAGAATTAGCGTGGTGAAAGAAAGGAAATTCATTCAGGAAGCTGAGAGGTCAGGAAATACTTGAAATCATTCATTACAAAATATACATGGTATGAAATTATTTTACTAATTTTACTTCAAAGTTTAAAAAACTGATTTAACTCTTGTTAATTTTGTAAATATACTGAATTAATCTTTTGTTGTTGAATTATTTAACATTTGAGTTGGGTTTTCAAGAACTTATATTGATGATTGATGAATCACTCTCACTTCACTGTATTTTTTTCTAGAATGTTTCTTGAGTATTTTTCCTAACCCCTTGGGTTCCTCAGGAAACACTTCCTTATTTTTCTTTTTCTCCTCTTGATAATTTAATTTATCAATGAATTTTTTTAGGACACAACTTACCTTGCAGCCCTCGCAGGTGAAGGCGCCAAAATGGAAGCCCGCCGCCGGCTCGCCGCACACTTTGCATGTCTGGTTCATCTGTAAGTCGAAAGAGATAAATCCGTAGTTAGTAAGGGTTTAATCCAGTTGAGGCATCTCTAGGTAATCCAAATGAGTCTCAGGCTGAGGATGAGGACACTAACCAAGTTGAACACCATGTTGACTACTGAGTTCGATCGGAATAGTGACTGATTTTTCTCTCACGTTTACTGTGATCTGTTCGTTGGGAAGGCTGCCGAGCAACTGATGCTGAGAGACCCTCTGCCCAGGATATTTATAGGAAACTGTGAAAAACTCCGCAGGATGGGCGTTTTTTACGATCACAAGCGGGCCGAAAGAAAAGGAAAAAACTTAAGCTGCCGGATTATGCAACCCTATGCGTTCATTTCCATTTTTTTCGCGCTGTCCAGTCATAAAACTCAGGTAGATTTCCTTTTTTAGATGAAGTCATTACGAGTGCTGCGCGGAATTTGTGTTCCCTAAAAAAATGCAAGCGTCCAGACCTTGACGTGTTCTTTCGGTCATAAAAACTCACGCCGATTTTTCCCGAGTCAAAAAAATGGAAATAAACCGAATTTCGTTTATGAAAATTGTAAAAAAAAATGAGTCAGGGAAATGTGGCCGCGAGTTTTTCGCGCGAAACTGTAAAAAATCAAAGTAGTGCACAAGGGATCGTAAAATCGCCGACGGCCGAGACCCAAAAACAAAAACCGTGAATTGACTTCGATCTTTCAGAAAAACTTACCTTCTTGAGTTCTTTTTTATATTTTCGGCTGCGCACTGGATTTTATGGCGACTTTTTAATTGCAGCGATGCGCGATCGTTGCTGCACGATTTTCTCACTGTTGCAAGTTGATATTTTTCTACTTTGCTTTTTTTGAGGAGTCACTGTTCGATCACTGTCTTTGGATCACTGAGTTTCTTGGTCTCTGAGACGATATATGACACTGATATTCAGATACTCTGATACTCTGAGGTTCCGACGCACTCTCGATGTGTGTAACTGACACTTCGGCTACTGGCTGACGACTGATTTCTGGACGGGAGATTCGACTGGCAAGAAGCGTTTCTGTGTTGTCTGTTTTTCGTTTACTGGCTAAACGAACTCTTTCGGCTTATGTATTCGCACCCATACACTCACGGATATTACCAGTTTTCAAGCCCCAGCTCTCTGATAAATCACGGCTAAAACCACCACCTTTATAGAGATCGAGAGAGTGCGAGAGCCACAGCGAGAGCGATCGCACTCGAACTCGGAGTTTGAGTGGAATATTGAGCCTCTGTTAAGGCTCTGTTAGTTCGGAAGTAAACACTCACTCAATTCGAGTCTCTCTTTCCCGCTCGATTTCCCTGGAATACGGCAATTTGCATTGCCCTGATATTATTCGTTATTCGTTGCTATATTTATTGAAGAAACTCTCGATTTGTAAGGGCGGCTGAGGCTGAATTTCTCACTCGAAGCACGCACACACACCACTGCGAGCTATTGACTTCATTTTTAACAGTTTCTCATTTTATTTGGCTTTTTGGGCGGAGCCTTTCGGCCCGCTGCAAATCGAAATGGTTGGAGGTTCATACTCTGGGGGTTTTTGCGCCAAAGTCCGTCGGTTTTGTGGGGTTTCAGCCACCGGGCTGTGGGGATTTTTTGGGTACTTAATCTAAGACTTCAAATCGATTGGAAGATTAAATTCCTTTCGATCAATGATTCATAATTTTATCAACTTTTAACACTTTCTGTAATTTACCCAATAAAATTGATAAGTCTTGGGGGAAAGTACAAGTTTGAAATATTCATAAATTAAATGTGTAATATTATGCTGTTCTGGGGGAGTTTGAAGCGGATATCCTATAGTTTTAAAGTATTTCATAGAATTTATTTTTATCATTTTATAAACAAAAAATTGTATGCAATATAAATTTTCAGTATTCCGTACTTAAAATCTTTCTTTTGTAGAAATTTATTAAACAGTATTATAAAACGATCATAAATCTATCGATTTATACAATTTTATTTGCATTTTCGGCTTTACTCTCATGTTTTTAAGGTTCTGTGGCTTAAATGCTTTAATACATACAGTATTAGCTTACAATATTTACTAACTACATATCTATAATTCTTATAAATTCTGATCAGAGAGTAATAGGTCATAATAAAACCCAATAAACGATTTTCTGTGACAGCATTGCTTCATAATAATAATTTTCAATTTATTTAACTTCTCCATTAAACTAAACACGATTAAATTCCTTAATTGCTATTACGCCTACAAAAAAATATATTATTAAAATTAATTCATTTAATTTAATTTTAATAGCAATTTAATTTAAAAATAATCCATTTTCACAGCATCTTCCTTCCATCTTAAGATTGCGCAACAAGCCAGAAACTGTCAATCGAATTCAATTCGAAACCCTTTCAAAAGTCAGTTCCCAACATTATTTCCCCTTTGTCCAAACAAAGAGCCTTATGGTAGCACTTAACTCTTTTTATGAATATTTATTGTTGTTTGCTTCAGGACCAAAAGGAAGTTAGGAGCTACCTGTTTAACCCCTTGTGCATTAACCCTTTTTATGGTTAGGCATTGTGCCAAAAGGGTTGTTGGTCAACTAAAACACCAGAACCTTGACTTTTCGGCTAAGAAGTGTGGCCCGCACTTCCAAATATCGGCTAAACTATGTTTTTGGTTCCTCTTTTTTTTTTAGGAAACATCGTTAGGAAAGTTCTAAGAAAATTCCCAAATTCACTTTCGTTCGTTGCATCAATACGGTTCCTGGTAACAACGGGAAAAAATCGGACAAAAGGCTTGTAAAAAAGTCAAAAAGTAACTAGAACCATCTCTCGGCGACCCAACCGCCCGCCGTTTTTTCTAATCGATTCGATTTTATTGACCCTGCCTCCTTTTTTTCTCACACGCCATAAAAAAAGAAACGCGTTTGCGAAAATTCTGTAAAAAATAAAAGGTAACGGGAAGGGAAAAATTGCAGTTGAAGCGTTTTCGCGAATTTCCGCACAAGCCAAATGGGTAATTTTCCCGAGTAATTAGTTAGCCCGAAAGGAGAGGGAAAAAAATAAGGACAATGTGACTTTAATCCGGTTTAATCCCCGGCTTAAGTTTTTTGCCGGCCGGCCGCGAGCTGGCAGCCTTAAAACAAAAAACAGCAAAGAAAGAAAAAACCGAGTGCCGAGTGTCGCGTCCGCCGTCATAATTATGATCCTAGGATAATCTGCAGCTTAGGTAAGCTGATCCCGCGATTAGGTAACGAAATCGCTGGCTTAGGTACCCACAAGAATTGGCCTAAAAAACTTGGCCCGTAGACGGACGCAGCGCAGCAACGGCGGCGGCTGTGTTTTTGGGCCGCGGCAGAGTCATAAAGTCGGCCCGACCTGGTCGTAACCATAAAAAGTCGAGCAGCCGACTGGCCGTAACCCTGCAGCCAATGCAGAGCAACCAGGACCACCACCCATCCACACTTTTTTTTTAAGTGGAAAAGGGATAAAGCGGAGGTCTTTTCGCATATGGTCCTGCAGCAGGACCTCATATAAAAAAGTCAATTGCCGACGACGGGTGAGGAGTTGCGTAAAAAACAACAGAGTTTCAGGGGAAAACGCGTCAAGGTCGCCGTTCCAGGAGACGCAGCAAAAAGAAACAGCCGATTGCTAAAAAACACAATAAAAAAATAAATAAAAAAGTAACGCACATATCTGAGCTGACTTTTTGACTTTTCAACTTTACTTAATTGCCATAAAGTCGTAAAATAAAAAATATCGAGAAACTGACGGAAGTGCCTAGGTAACCCCTTCTGGCGGATCCACGGATATGTCGGCCTCAAAATGTCAGGGGGAGTCGAGGCGCTCCGAGTCTCAAATTTACATAGATTTGATTGCATCATTTTGGCCAAATGACTGTATAACCAGCACATATCAATCAAATCGACCCCGGAGACCGAGTCTCTGGCCTGAACTTGTTCGGACGGACCCGTGTTCGCTCTCAAAAGTAATTTGCATATTTTTGATTTAACAGCTCGGACTTAGCCATTCTGCTTTTGGTCATCATTGTTATTGTAATTATGCGCGGGAAATTTGCATTTTGCGCTACGAGTATGTATATCGATGTCCTACCCCCAGACCCAAACTCAGACGAGGTTCTGCAGGTCCATAAGATTAGGCCCGTGTCTGGCTTGGATTCCGCTAAATACTTTATGGCCAACATTACAATTAGTAAATTAATGGCTAGCAGGCCACAGATTTAGGCATAATGCCGCCGATAAACCAATGAATCACATCGCGTTGGATAACAACGGAATTGAGCCGCCGATTGAGATGTATTCATTATCTTCGATGACTGTTCAGGTTTCATTATATAGTAAAAATAGCGTTGATGACCGACCGAGACGGCAGGAGAACCGCTTTAAGCTCGTCTCTTCGTTATATAAAGAATGAAGGCGGAAAATATTTATCGTTTACAACGAACTTTTCATCACACTTGGGCGTAAATTAAGAATTGTTCGGCCTAAGCACTATTATTATGTGGTCTTGTTAGGAATGTGCTCGATGTGATTTTTATCTGGGGAATTTAAGAGAATCTTAAGGCTATATTTCTGGATTAAAGTGAGAAAATAAATGCGTCATAATATTTATTTAATTTTAGCACACATTTATCTCGGCCAAAGGAAAGTCAATAGAACTTGTTTGGCCAATTTCTCATGGCATCTAGAGGATGTCTCTAATATGTTGTTGGTTCAGTTTCAAACTGACAAATGTCTTTTGTTTAATTGTGTTTCGGTAATGTCTTCATTACGCTTTCGTTGTTTCTTTCTTACCTAAAAAAAAAATTAATATAAAACAAAACTCGTTCCGATGGTTTAGCGTTCTTCATCGCATTTGATATATGGCCAGCGTTTATTGATTCTCGCGGCGGGAATTCGGCTTCGCAGTGGCTTATCACTGGATCGGACAATTGATATTGTATTGGAATTATGAAATTATGCAAATTCCGAAATATGATTATTAGTGGCAAACAATGGCAGGGAGGAAACGAAAAAAAGGGGTTGAAATGGCACCTAAGACATTTGGCAAATATGAGATTTATAATCGAGTGTGACAGCATAAATAATAATTACGCTATAATTATGACAGCGGAGGAATATTCATGCGATAAGCCGTTGGATAAACTTTAGAGTTTCCCTCAGCTTGTACATCTATTTTTCTGTACATCTAAAAATCATACTTTTCAAATAATTATAATGCTGCTAGGAAGGATTTCAACAATTCTCCTCTGCATTCTTTTTAAGCCTTTGGCCAAATCTCTGAGTTTTTCATTGGAGTTTCCCTCAGGTCTGGCTTGGACCAACGCCAAACTTCCCACGGATCACCAGCGAGATCGGCCGAGAGATCGCTAACGATATGTTAATGTGTCTCGGAGTTAGTTCCAGTGCCAGGGCCAGGGCCAGTACCCACATGTTTGAGATTAGACTCTGCTCCGGGGACTGGGACTGGGCAAAACCAACTAGCGGAAGTTGAGGCTGCGGTTTGGCAATCGAATTTCCAGCCGGGCGGGAAATGCGGTGAATTTTCCAAAGCGCTTCGCGGTTTTTCACACTCAGGGCACTCTCCCTTCGCTGATCTCAATTAAATCCGTGGCTGGCCGGCGACTCGGGGACTTGTTTGATCGGATCCTGGCTTTGGAATTTTTGCAAATTGCACAAGTTACCGCAGGATGCAGGACACTGCTCGCAGGAACCTCCCCGACTGACTGCCTGGCATAAACACGGAGCCGTAATCCTGGCCTAATGCTCGATAATCTATCTAAGCCGCAAGCAAGTTAAGCTAACTGGGAAAAAACGCCGTCAATGGACGGCCTGGTGGGGAATTCCCCGTCTTCACTGAGCATCTTGATCGATCCTGCCAGAACGGTGTTACTACGAAACGAGATAAGCCAACATGACTTTGGTTATACCCAAGACCTAAGTTCCCTGGCTCTATAAGATCATAATTATCGCGGAGCAAAAATAGAGCTGGATGCGAACAAAAAAATAATTTTGGACTTCTGCAGAAGTTTCGTTTACTCAAAAAGTAATTATGAAACGGAAATGAAAAAGTAAAAGGTTGAAAAATATAATCTATATTATATATATATATATATATATATATATATAATAAATATATATATATATATATAATAAATCGGGAGAATTTACTCGTTTACTGACTTTTATATATATTAATGAATCGGAAATTAAATTAGAGATCTTTTAGAGTAACAAATCTGAATTTCGTAATCATTTCCTTGTTCTGTCTCTATAACATAATGTTTTCCCATGAAATATATATTTTTTCCAACCCCCAATTTGAATATGAATTAAGAAAGGAAGCTCTATGATTTAAGTATTCAGTCTTCGGCTGTTTTCTGGAAGCATTTTCTATGAACACTAATTTTCTATTTCTGGCACGATCAGTTCGATAATCAAACCTAACTTTGATTCTCAGACAATTGCAACAAGTCCAGGGCCCACACACATTAGTTTCCTGGAAACATATTTCATCGATTGTAAATATGATTTCACTTATCGTTTTTAATGATCGCCCATAAAAATTCTGACCGGATGCACCCGGTCCCACCACCCTCGTTAACTATTAGCCCCTTGGGGGGTACACTGTGGAATAAGCTTAAAAAAATATTTTATAATCTTAATTTAGGAATATACATCATTTTTACAAAATAATTCTCTTCGGTTTCGATTTCAATAAATTTTCAAAAGTATAAATGTTTTTGAAATTTTATGTACTTTGTACGACTTTTGATTAAATAGAATACTATTTTAAATTTAAATACTAAGTGGTCTTTTCGGTAAGAATGATAAAGAACAATTTAAAACATTGCTTAAACTCTTCAGAAATATTACTTTTAAAATTTATATACTAAAAAATATAAAATTCCCCGTGATTCTAAAAACTACTTGTACTCTGGGTCAAAAAGGGCAATAAAAAGTATACAAAAATTCCATTTATCAAAGTGCCTTTTAATTGTGACTTGGGGAAAGTGAAATGACTAATTTTAATTAGTAATTTCAAATACATTTTTTTGTACAGTGCAAGGGCCATTCTGGCTTTCGGTACCAACAAGTGCAGCCGCAAACGCCCCCAAAAGCGTCAGCAGCGCCAACGTCGTCGTCAACGTCATCGTTAGCCTTAAGGTTTGAGTACAAAAAGTACTCAGTTATGCAAAGCGCATTTGTGCAACGCTACCCACCACCCCTCTGAGGGGAGGGGGGAGGCGGTGGGGTAAGGGCAGCCAACGATCGTCGACCATTGACCATCGAACGATCGTTTGGAATACGCCTTGGCATTCAGAACGCACTGCATTTCCTGCCCGTCGACGGGTCAAAAAACTCGCCCACACTTCATAGACGCGGTTAAAAAAAACTGTTGAATGAAATTGATTAAAACAGAGAGAAAAAAAGGGTTTAATTTTATGAAAATTGGATAATTTTATATTTAAAGTTTATGGGAATACATATAGTTTATCCTATAAAATTTATAGAGTTGAAAATGAATCCTTCATTGAAAAGATATTGTAAGAAAGATAGAGAGATCATAATTAACAGTTTCCTTTAAATACCTTAAATATGATAATTTTCAATTCAAAAAATGTATCAAATAATAATGGTTATCATAGCTTTTTATGAAAATAATTTTAAAATCTGATAGATAAGCACATTTGTGCTGCTTACAAAATAATTTCACTGCTTCTAATAATAAATATTATATTCTATTTATGGAATTATCTTAATTTTTTTGATGGTATGAATTATATTTAATTTTGGTTATTCATTTAGTTTATTATTTTCTCTCTGTACATATTTATTTTCAATTTTGTTTTAACTGTTGTACTGTTAATTAATTGAGTGCCCTTTGGCCGATTTAAAATGCACCACAACGACCCACGATCGGCCATAAAGACGTCTGGCTGGCGCCGGTGTTCAGAATTTAGGGGATTACGTCGGTCTACCGATTTCCCAAGGAGGTGGTGGATCAATGTCTAACCATGTCCCCAGACCCAGCCAGGTCCCACTTCATTCATGCTGATCTGTTCCATTTCCAATTAGCTGCACGTTCGCTATGCTAATGACTGGATTTTTCCACCTTATCATGTCCTTCCGCCAGCTTTTCTGCTTTCTGGCTTTGCCTCCTGACTCTGCCTTCTGACTCTGCCTTCTGACTCTGTCTTCTTGACCAGTCTTTGCAGCAGCGGCACTTTGAGGCTGGCGTTTTTTGACAAACTCACATGTCATTTGATTTTATGTTCTCACGGGACAATTTATATGCTAATTCGCAGTGTGCATCAAAGGCGGCCCGTTGACGGTTGCCTCTGATGAAGGTGTTAGAGAAGTAATTACGCTGCATTTAAATGCTCAATTAGTGCGGAGACAGTCGTTGCAGTTGAGCTTCTCCCCACCGGTGGATATGGATACGGTTTTCCTCTCCAGGTTCCCTTGTCTCTTGCTCTGAACCTTGATTGGTGGAACCGCGCACATGTCACAAACGAGCGCATCGAACTTGAAAAAGTGCTAAAATTTGTATTCTTTTGCAGCTCAACACCTGCTTTTGTGGTTCAGCATAGATCTTGACTAACTAGGGATACAATAATGATGAAAATAAAGCCTGGTTCTTTATACTTAAAGGAGCAAAAAAGGTTTAAATCTTCCATAAAATTAGTTTAAAATAATTTCAGCTTTTGCAAAGTACTTGAAAGTTTTCCTAGACCTTCCCACACACCTTAAACTTTCTCCCTTATCTACTCACCTCCATTTAACAATTTGGTCCATTTGGCGAACTCTTTCCTTTTCCCAGTGCCTTTCCAGGTCATCTGTTGGTCGTAAAAACAAGAAAACGCATCTCGTATCTCAGAGATTCAGCACTAAGTGATCTTAGTTCGTCGCCTGGGAAGTGTCTTTGTCAGCGACTTTCCCAAGACCACAACTGGTGGTCGGTGGTCAGTGGTCGCCGGACTCGATCCGATCCCAGATCGGTCTGTAGACTCCTAAATTATAATAAACGTGTAATCGTAATGTGTGCTTATGAACATAATCCTCGGGTGATTTCGCATGAATTAGCGATGCTAAATGTCAAATCGGAGCGATATCAGTGCGGTTCAAAAGCATCTCGCATCCGCCGATCCCCTAACCGGTCCACATCGAGACCCCCGCTCGTAAAAAGCGGCCAAGACGAAGACGAAACCAATCTGAGTCAGCGATTGATTCAAATGTGCATGCGAACGCATTTCGCAAATGCCAAACACACATAAAATCCAGAGTTGACTCTCGGTAAATGGTGCTGCTAGGATGGGTGCTACAGGGAATGGGTTTAGGTTTAAAAATATCAGCTGCACGGGAGGAATTTTTGTATTTTCTTAAAGGAAGATTTGTGAATAAAATAAATAGAATTATTGAAGGATAGATGAATATTCCAAAAAGAAAGCTTTTTATTCCCTATCTATATCCCATCAGTAATAATATTGTTATCTGACAAAAGTCAACAAGTTTCGGGGTTCCTGTCTCCATTCCTTAATTAAATTTATAGTAAACAAACAATATAAAATGAATATATATTTAATTTAATAATTTCCCTTATATTCTCCATGAAATTTCTCTCACTGCTAGACCACCGTGGTATGAGAAACCCAGGCAGAGGCACAGCCTTTTGCACTTGTTCTGGCAGCCGCCGGTAAATAAAAACCAAAATTTGCATAGCATTTTGTACTGGGGACCCAGTTCCCTGATAAACTGGAGCTGCTGCTCCTCCAGGCAGGTGGCCCCCAGAGCTCGAGATCCTCAAAAGTTTTTTATCCCCCAAAGAGAGTAACATTTTGATGATCGCTTTGGACTTTTACGACACACTTTGTGGCTATTTATGCGGTGCATCTATAACCGTCTTGGGTGGTATATCGAGCATTTCGTACCGCCACTCATTAGGCCCAAGCCAAGGCCATAAATATTTTGATTTGTGGCAATGGCAGTATTCCAGTCAGAGTGACGTTTTAATGAGCCAAAGCGGAGCACAACAAAAAAATAAGGAAATCGAATCGAACCCAGTTGAACTCTGACTCCTGGCCAAGTGTTTAATGGCCAAAAGAAGAAGGAGAAGAAGTTGAGGGAGTTGCCAATGCAAAGTGGAATGCAAATCTCGTGAAAGCGATCGCGATCGCGGCAATTGAAAATCATATTTGTCTTGCCGCTCTTTTCTCCGGCAGCATTACAATCAAAATGTGGAACAAGTTCAATCGAAAGGCCCTTCGGCGACGAGACCCAGGCCCAGAACCGATCAATGGGGAAAAGGTAAGAACACTGGGAAGAAAAAAGGGAAGTTCAATAAGTAAACAAATTTATTTTCCTTAAAAAAAAATATCTTAACTCATGTACAAAATATTTTAAAACTATGTAAGATATGTGTATTAAATGTTTTTCATATTTATATATTATTTAACAATATTTTACAATAAAAACCGCACATAAAATTAATATTATTGAAAAATCTCATTTAGAGAAGGCACATTTTTATACTCCAAATTCATTTACCTATATATTTCTCTGAGTGCACAAAATTCAAAGCCAGGCCAAGGCGAGTCATAGTCGCAGGCTATCATCAAGCAGCCGGCCAGCATCGATCTGGCCCAAAAGCAAAGTCAAACTCAAAGCCAAACACTCAGGCTCAAAGGCAAAGGCAACCGCACCCGCACCACCGCCAAAAAAAAATATATAAAGAAAAACAGGGAGAAAAAAAAAGATAAATAAAACAGCAAAAAACCAAGGAGGGAGGAGAGTGCAGAGCAGCACTCGTGATCATTGTTTGATGTCTGCTGAATTGTGTGCCATTTGTGCCGTGTGGGTGTGGGTGTCTGTGGGAGTTGAATGATCTTCGCCCAAGCTTCGCTTTCCCATGACCAAGACCCAATCCCCCGAGACACCATCCCCAAGCCCAGGCCCGAATCCTACTGGCGGGCAGTTTTTTGGAGCGAAAAGATCGGCAATTAATGATCTCGAATGTGGTTTATCTGGAGGCTGTCAAGCACTATATATATACCATATGGTATGTGCCACGAGAGATCATCTTCGTGTGCGAGAAGGCATTCCCGGCGAGAGCAGAGGTTTGTCAGCTCGTTGGCCCCGTGGTCACCTGGCTTAATTTGAACCCCGCGTCCGCGTCCGAATCCAAATCCGAATCCAAACCCAAAATCCTCAAAAACGATAGCCACGATTCGATAAGTTTTTCTCACACACGAACAAAAGCCGCGAACAAAGGGAAAAGTGGAAAGTCAGAGGCGATTGCAAAGATCGCTGCGATCAAATATGTTATGGAAAATTGAGCACATACCACAAGATTCAGCACAGCAACAGGGAAAAGAGGAAGGAAGGCACATTGGCTCACTTTGATTTGTTTATTTCGAAGCCACACGAAGCACAGTGAAGACTCCTTAACTAAAGATAGCTCTTTAGCTTATAATAAGTTATAATTTAATTATAAATTTTTGTTATTAAATTTTTGAAAGTTGTAAACAATTTAGAAAAATAAAATTGGTTTTCTAGAATATCAAAACCTTTCTCTGTTTTAGGTTCTGGATTTTTATTATGATTAATTTGGTGTTACTTTAATTGGTAGATAATATTACATACTATTTTTAGATGATTATCGTCTTTTATTATACATTTCAGTTACAGGTTTTATTAGATTTCCTTTATTTAACCCTTAAAAAAAGTTTTCAAACATTTTACCTTTAAGAAAAATAATGTATTTTCTATAACATATTGAAAAAGAAGCAAGCAACTTCACTACACAAATATTAATTTAAACCAAATACTTCAGTCAGGTGTTTACATATTTTAAATATATTTGACAAATTTTAAATCCTTTTATTGCTTATATATATTTTTTCAACTTTTGCTTCAAAAAAATCCTTTATAACGATCGTTTACTGTATCTCTGATTCGCAATCCCATTCCAATAGCACACAGCTCCCTGGGCAGCAGTTTTCCGCTTGCTCCGGCTGCTTTTCTTGGCCACAACTTGACCTTTCACTGGCTCCGATTTGCCGGAAGCGCTCACCCAAAATATATCACCAAGCGAATATCTACGAAATGATGATTGGAGCAGCTACAGCTACAGATTCAGCTTTTGCCACAGCAAACAGCCTTACAGCCTTTGCTCCAACAATGAGAGGGCACAGCTCTGGGTACTGGACCTGGAAAAATTGTAAACAATATCTGTAAAAATAAAAACGCCCAACGCCGCCGAAAAAAATGCCCATTGTTGTCTTGCCAAATGTAATGCAGTCGCAGTCGCAGTCGGAGTCAGAGTCACAGTCAGAGTCTCAGAGTCTCGGAGTCAGTCAGTCAAATAGCCCGGGGGCAGTACGTGGACTCCTACGATTTCGGTGGGCATTTTCCGGAGCTGCAACCTTAGGAAGCCGTGGCGGCCTTTGCATTTTCGGGGTTGGGCCCCTCTTTTTTTTCTCGAACTTGAGGAAGGGTCAAATGCGGTGAACTAGTTAAATCATTTGAATAATCACCGTAGAATCGATTTGGAATTGAATTTGGGTTGCATCTTGCCATTGTTCAAGATCTCTCGAGGGCTAAGGCAATGGTAGCCCCACAGAAGGTGACCCCCATAATGGCCAGATTAAGTAGGAGAAGCCTCTCTCTCTAAAATCAAAATCAAAATAGAGCAATCAAGGCAACCATTTGTCACCTATCCTGGCTACTTGGAACCCACTTCTCACACGTTCCGATGCAAGATCAAAGTGAAATTCCAGCGGATGATAGACAAGTTATGGCCAAACCATAAAATGCCATAAATTACTCTATTCCGATACCAAGTCGGGCTATCGCCGCCAGCAATCATCTCCTCAGTCAGAATGCACCAACGTGCACTCCTTACAAATTATGTTTAATTAAAATTTCTGTATTAAATATGACACAATGCTCCGAATTCCAATGCGAAGCGACGGCGACGGCGAATGTGAATGCGAATGCGAATGCTGACTGTAATTATTATATAGCACCCAAGATCCAGCCGATCCGAGTGCTGCATTTATGATTTTGTTTTATTTATAAAATGCCCAGCTACCAATGATGATGATATTTACAATTTTTCCTCGGCTGCCTCTTTATATCATCTTTCCATTTATTTTTTTGCCCCGCTTACATTTGTCGCATAGTTCGGAAATCTTGGCCGGGTCCAAAAGAGTCCTTTGTCTGTTGGCTTTTTTTTCTTCCCTCAAAACTGGGCTCGAAGGTTTCGCGCCCAGCGCAACAGCATCGGATGTCCATATCTGGTGTTATGACAAATGCTGTATGTAATTATTGCTCCTCTTCCCAATGAGAGTGAGCCCGGCGCATTCTGTGGGCAAAAAGATATCAAAAATGTCGCATATTAATAACGCTCTCCATTGCCGGAGGCTGGACACGAAATGCGTTTTGTGCCTTAATTAACCCTTTTTAAATTGGGCATAATTAGGGTGAAGATGGAATCACTGAAAGAAAACTATTTGGTAGATTTTTTAATACGTTTTTAAAGAGCAAATTTACCTTTTAAATTAATACTAATTATGAAATTTATCCTACATAATAGTTGTTTTTATAGTGCTCTCATGATTTTGTCTTAGTTTCCAAATCAAAAAATAAAAATCTGCATATTTAAGATTACTAAACTTATGATCACTTTTTAATACTCCCTAAAATCTTAAATTAAATGTAAAAATTAGAAAAAACCTTTTAAATTATTTAACTAATTCATAAACCTCTTCGGTAACTTTTTCCCTGTATTTTATAATTTTAAACTCCTGCAAAATAAATTTCTTTCAGTGCTCTTGACATCCATCATCTCATCATTATATCATTCGCATTCGTTAATATTTTTGAAATATTTTCGCGTAATTTGTTGATATCAATTTACACACAACCGCCCTTTAGTCTTGCCCATAATTATATCATTTCGATTGATCAGAGCGCAGCGATCCTCTGTACATATATATAAATCCGGGAATCTGAAGGATAGAATGGGATGCCTGGCATGCCAGACAGAGATCTTGTTGCTCCTGCTCCCAATTTATACGAGTTTTTCGGTTTTCCTCAATAACAGTGTAGAAATCGAGCTCATTACCGGGGGCCCCAGTTAGAAGCGGACTCTCTGGGACGTGAAACCCCATATACTAAGGCCCAGCGGGTGTGCCTCGTATAATGTATAATTAAAGATCTCAGCTCCGAGTCCCCCCGGCCCGATATTCCACGAACAGCAGACAGGTGCAGGTGGGTTTTGTAGCTTGACGATGATAAATGTGTCGCAAGAGCCAGACATAAATGGTTTGATTTGGCCCAAGTCGTCAGCAGCATCGCCTTCGGATCGATGCCGATTCTGATTCCAATTCCAATTCCGATTCTGAGAGTATTTAAAGCAACTTTCACACTACACTCAATTGTCTGTTTTAGGGCCAAGGCGCCCTAAAAGGCCAAAACACGCGCAGACTCAACAGCAGACTTGAGAAAAAAAAAAGGAATTATAAAATCAAGTCGGTTTGTGGGGATTGTTTTGACTTTGCAAGGACCACGAGGATACCTAGCAGTTTTCATAATGAAATTATTATGATAATATATAAAGAAAACGTTTATTATAGGACCAGAATAACTTTATGTTATTGCTTAATATTATGAAGTATGGAAAAAGCAAAGGGTTTATAGTGAATTTGATATTTCCTTTACCCTTACCTGATATTATAATTAAAAAATTTAATAGAAATAAAACGTAATAAATTATCTTTATAAGGCTTTCATATAAATTACTTTTAACCTTTATGAAACTATTTTAAATTACTAAACCTTTTCATAAAGTCTCACTTTCTTGGAATATGCTTTAATAAAATGCAAATTTGGTATATATCATTTTATAATTGTTTCTTTCCAAAATAAATTGTCAAAATTAAATAAACTTAAGTGAAAACTATTAATGTATAATTAATTACTTGTCTTAGATTTTAATTTTTTTAGACCATTAAATATATATTTTCTAAAGCCTGAAATTTATTTAAAATTCACAGGGTATCATAAGCAAAATCTTAGTGTTTTCCCTTAGTATTTATTTGTACGCTGCACAAATTTGGACACATGTTGCATACCAAACAAGAAAGGAAGCTAACTTCGGCGCGCCGAAGTTGGTATACCCTTGCAGATTC